>CM047525.1:22643364-22660864 GCA_026122265.1 Ammodytes dubius
TCACAACTGTTCCTACTGCAAGCATTCAGCATAATAATGTATCTTTATCTTAATCTTAAAAAACGACGAATAACTAAAGAACAAACTAAACCCAGCACCACATGCGCTGAAGGCAATACTGTACTTTCACAGTCAATTGCAAACGTTTCACACATCCTTGTGTTGCTTATCTTGACTTTTGACACCAACATTTGTGGGAATCATAATCAAATCCTTTCTCTAAACATCTCTGGCCTCTGTCTATGTATTCCTTTCACAGGCCAAACAAAGTGTGTGGAGTGTGTGTGAGTGTGTGAGTGTGCAAGCTGTGCGGCCGTCTAGAGAAAGAAAAAAACTGATTGTAGCAATCAAGAGTCAAGGCAAGACCACACGACAGGAGTCAGGTCCTGGAAAATTGGTTTAAATGTGCACACAGACACACTGACACACACACACACACACACCTCAACACACACACACACACACAACACACCACACACACACACACACACACACACACAACACACACCCTAACACAACACACACACACACGTACAATGTGCCTGTGGGGCTGTTCACTTGCAGTTTCACGAGCGCCAACAGTGTACGCTAGCTGTTGTATCAAGAACTCTTATGATGCCAATGTCTGTGTTCATAAATATGCTCCCCTGCAGCCCTCACCAATGGCCGAACAGAAGAATGTGTTGTTGGGTCAATTTACCCCGATAAATCAGGGGTTAAACTACCTTCTATTGCCTTTCATCGACCCACACACACACACACACACACACACACACACACACACACACACACACACACACTCCAGTAGCCTTCAGATTGCTAAGTTGCTGATTAGGCATCAGATGGCCCTCACTGACCACAAGAACCTTTCCAAGAACCCAGGATTTATATATATTTTTTGGTAAGATGTCATTTATTTCACCTCCATTTTGAAAGCAGGAACACATTTCCAGTATTTGCTCCAAGGATCACAGTTCCTGGCCTTTTAGAAAGTCCCTCTCTCTGGGACTATTACCTCCTGCTGACCCAGGATATGTGAGGGTAGAGAGTGGTAGAGTTTGCTGTATTGAATGTGGATGGCAAGCCCTGTGAATGCAACATGTCAATTTCAGATTGTATTGTAGATTGTATCTCAAAATATCCGATGTATCACACCTTGACCCATGTATTGAGTTGGGTCTCGTAAAGTCCTTGCCAATACCCAGCATTACTAAAATATATTCTTTAAAAACTGAAATATTTAAAGGGTAGCCATCTTTTTGATTCTTTCCTGTTTACTTATCAGGGCGAGATTTGATAAGAAGAAATTATTTACCAGCCAGGCAGTATTAGCACTGATGTGCCCGCTAGTGGTATTAATATTAAATATAATATTAGATATAATGTAAACTATTAATATTCCAAGTACTCGCAGGTTTGCATTATATCAATAACACATGCCTCGCAGCTGCCTCTCTGCATAAACACATTGTTAAAATGGAAAGTTCATGCCCTTGCTTAAACAGTAGCAGTCATGTTATCCAGAATCAGTTAAAATCCACACACAAAATACTGAGCAAAAAGCTTGAAACACTGCCAAGCAAAACTCAAGATTAACGCAAGAAACCTTTGCTAAAAGGAATGATTTGCTAACCCTGGACATGGAATGAATGTTGACAGTAAAATGAAGTAACTCGAAAGCTTTTCTGCACCTTTTTAGGGTGCCCTCTTGCATTGAGATTGAAAATAAAACCTTTGTTAAAGAGGCTTGGAGAAGTGACTTATCCCACCAACATGACTGGGTAATCCACGACTGCTTTGCTTAGCCCGGATACAGTTCCATTGTCGATAATAAAACAAGGTAACTCTCTTTCTGCAGTACCCATCCTCTTATACAATAGGTAAGGTTAGGTCCCATAATTGGTTGAAAGCTTTTGGGCATCTCTTTTCGGAGGCGCCCTCTCTTGCACCCCATCACATTGTAGTGGTGAAGAAATGCCTGGAAGACTGCTGATGGCTTTCTCTCCCACTCCCTCTTTCTTGTCTGCTGGGTAGTTGTGTCAACAGATCATCCCCACCCCGCTGAGAATGGAATCAAACCCGAGGTGGCTCTCCCCGCTATCTACTGTCATTTCTCATTAAAGAGATATGAATCATCCCTGACACCGTGTAATTGGTAAATGGTATTTTCTTTTTTTTTCTGAGAGAGGGAAGGAATAATTCTTCGGGAGTGTGTGTGAGGGGGGGAAGAAATCACACTTTGAATATCCAGATCGGAAAGGGGGGAGATTATGACACGCGGCAAAGACTGGGAGCTTAACTGCCTCTTCCTACTGTCTCTCTGTTTCGTTATTGTATCTGATAGCCAAACGGATTTCCACTTGCTCACGAATCAAGAGACATCCGTTATCTAGGCCCCCTCTTATAATGACACCACTGGGATTTTAATATCACTGGCTATACATCAGTGTCTTTGAAACCATGCTTCTGCATAGGCAACATTTTTTTCTTTGATTTACCCTTTCAAAGGGAAGCCATTTTTTTTTTACACAGAAAAAAATCATGCTGGGAATAAGGAGTTATGTAGGGCTAATTGTGTTGTACTTTTTTCGCTATTTCGAAAAATTCAAATAATATTTTCCAGTGATCACCAAGGTTTTTTGGAAGAACGTCACACAATTTCCAAGCCTGATTAAAGTCACTCATTAATCAGCTAGGGTTCCTGCAAATTAACATTAACATTAACAATTATACAGATATAAAAGAGAGATAAAAAAAAAGAACCGGGGCCTTGGCAATTAGGAAGTTATTGCTGCTCTAAGACCCCCAGAGGGAAGACAGTCATACTAGTGAGGAAGCCTAATTGGTTTCAGGTTGGTGTGCCATTCGTTAGAGCCTCAATGTCCCCGATATATATGCCAATCTGCTGCCTTGTCTTAAAGTGTAATCTGGAGTTAATCAGCTGTCTTGATACTTAGTGGAGAAGCATGCATTTTTAATCCCTGCATATTTTCTACATATTTCATCTCGTTATATCACTCTTTTTGGTGACTCTCTAGTACAGTATGTTCTATTTTATAAAATAAAACAGAGTTTGAGGCAGATGTATCAAAGGCATTTGATTGGTTGGACGTAATTCATTAGAGCTAAGTGGAGGCTTGCATCTGCATCACACGTCTCTAAGCAACAGTGGGTGGTGGTGTCGCCATGGAGGTCCTTCTGAGAATGTGGTGTGTGTATGAATAAATAAAGCACCTAGAAAAAGAAATATTGCCTGAAATTGTGTGGTTTGGAATATCCATTTGCCCTCTTGATTTAAAAAAAAAAAAAAAAAAACACAAACATAATTGTGTTCATCTAAAAAAATCCTTGGTCCTTGTCTAGTTGCAAAACATCATGTGTACCTTCCAGAGATGTTGTCCTCGCTAATGTGAGTAAACTGTATTTGGGTGAAAGTTGTTCCATGTTCCAATTAACCTGGCTTCAATACGAGAGTGGGTAACACACACACACACACACACACACACACACACACACACACACACACACACACACCAGTGCCGGTACTGACAGGAAGTTCAACACATTGAAAACAAGCACCACACACTCAGTGAATCTGCATTCTGTTTCTTTAATCACCAAATGTTTTGACATGTTTTCGTCATCGGGGCATCTGCCAATCAAAAAGTTATGTGGTTTTAGAGAGCATTTATAGGGAATGGGCCGTGTTTTTCAGTCTAACTTGAATTACAGTATATGAAAGCCAAAACTACTGAGGTTGTGAACGAAAGACTTGGGCACATTAGTCTCATATAATCAGCACAGAATTAGATAGTGAAATAAGCCTTTTTTATCTTTATTTCTAACAGGTTAATAAATCCCTTGAGCCTGAGACCTTTCTCAGGGATTATTTTCCCATTTACATGTTACAAGGCACACCCACATTCATACACTGATATAATATCACACGAGGCAAGTTGGGTGAAGTGTCTTGCCAAGCACAAAACAACCATGACACAAGTGCAGGCAGAATCGAACGCCAACCATTGATCATTGGCCGACATGCATACGCTTGAGCCAAAGTCGCCCAAATTTACGTTGTTTTTTATTCTTTAGAAATATATATTTTTTTTGGCAACGTTTTCAAGCCCTTCCGATCAATAGAATGGCATATTTTTGCTTCATAAACTGATATCAATAATTATCGAACATAGCGTCACTGCATCAATTCAAACATTTTGAAAATATTGAATGGCGTGGAACAAAACATATTGTAGTTACATTTGCTCTGGCGCACCTCACACCAGAGATGCAGATGTGACTTTCCCAATCATTCAAAACTATTATAAAACTGTCTGCGAGACACACAGATTCTGCATTTAAAGTAATTATGTCACAATTGTTATAGCGTCCCTGAAATGTGCTTCGAATGCAGGGCTGTACATACTGTCACAGTGGTCAATACCTTCAACAGAGCTTTTGTTAGACTAAAGTTCCTAATGTGATACTGGAGAGAAGAGAAAAAAAAATAATAATGAGCTAAGCCAATCTAACCCGTTGCACAATGGTTCATTGACATGATTAGACGTAAATAAAGTAATTACCCATCATGCAGTTTGACAAAAAGCTCCTGCATATAAATAGGCATCATTACAGGGTACAGTGGAGTGGGTTTGCTGAGCATGTTCTACCTTTTTCGGTGGAGAGAGAGCGATTTTGATCTAAATTGATTGCTATGGGATTATCCCGCGGATTTATTAAATATTAAGGCATTGACGTTCACTAATGTAAGATAATTAGGGTTTATTCAAAGTCAAAATGGAATTGGCATAGAGTGTGCATGTAGAGCGATTCATTACTGCAAGCCAGCTATACTAGTCAATTCATCAATTATGATTTTCATTATGTGTCGTAATTAAGAATGCTCAAGTTGAATTGGTGTAGTTTAAAAACTCTCATTACCCTGTTATTTTAGGATTAACAAACACACGTTCTGAAATACCCCTCAGCGGTTTGAGTATTAGCAGTCGAGTCAAGGCAGCTTGAGCTCATCATTTATAGGAATTTTAATTTTAATGTAGTGATCACACAAGTTGAGATTTTATAACGTACAGCCATTTTCAAACTATCACCACTATCATATGCAGGTGGTGGAGGCTGTGAATGGATTTTTGATGCAGATACCAATATTGATGTTTGCGATTTTACCAAAATCCGATGTAATAACGTTAGTTGATACAGTTTGTTTGTTGGTGTCCAACCTAGTACATTCTGATTTGCCAACATATCTCTCCCATTTCTGTATTGATATACTGTACTTGCAATTTATTGGCCAACTATGAAACCCCTGCTATGTATCTACAGTTAGCTAATATTGGCCCAGCTGTTTCATTAGTCTGGCTAGTGGACTGTTCATTTTATTTTATTTTAATATATGGTTACCATTGGGGGTATTGATCAATTTGTGAAGTAGAATGACTATATTGCTGAAAGTCGCTTATGACAAAAAGCAGTTTCCATCATACTTTAATGGGCAGGATGAAGTGCATGTACAATGTACCACCAAGTTGTTCAATCGGTTGCTGTGATGACTAATGCAGTGCTGATGATTGTATCCTTTTAAAAAAAAATACATTATAGCAAAGTGTCAACTCTAAATTAAACTGAACCCCAAAACAATAACACAATATATCATGACAATACCCTTAAGACAATTTTGGAAATGTTGAAATCAAAACTGCTTGAAAAAAAAAACACATACAAAAAAAAGTGTGATGAGTATATTATCTAAGCCACGTAGATATACTGATTTAGAAAACACATGTAGGTGTAGGTGACATCTTAATGTTTTCCAGAACTATATATATGCAACACTACAGCCCCCAACTGAAAAATGGCGACATGTTGATGGCATGTTGTCGCTCAACCTCTATCTTGCTGCTGCATGTGCGGCATGGCAATCATCCCCCAAGCGCTCAGAAATAAATCATATTCCTGGAGATAAAGTGAACATTTCCTTTTACGTGGCGTAATAAAAAAAAAAACATGTGGTTTGTAGGGGCAGGGGCACCATGGAAACGGTAGCCGAAAAAAAAAATCATTTGAGCACCTCCTTATGGAGTGTTGAGAGCAGCTTTAACAGGAAAAGGCAACACACACACACACACACACACACACACACACACACACACACACACACACACACACACACACACACACGCACACACACACACACACACACACACACACAGTATCTGAAGGAAGCTGGCAGCGGTTGCACACATCACATCACTCACATTGTCGCGCTGCCAAAAGACTGGAGTGCCTTGCTCCTAGTTGTGTGATTGGCGATTAGTACATGTTTTGTCCCCTTCCACAGATCTGGTTAATGGGAATTTGGAGTCTCCCTCAGCTGGTGCTAGGGAGTTAATCACACAACAATGGGGTTTGCTATAGGGGTAAAGGGGTGGTGGTGGGGGAGGGACGCAAGGTAGCGGATGAAAAGTGTGTTTGGGGGTTCGGATGGAGTCTTCTCTAGACAAGGCCCCCAAGTTTAATTGCCTTTGGATAATCTTATTGTCTGGTGGATGGTCTCTCTCTCTCGCTACACACCATCCCAAATGCTTTTCAGAGGTTGGCTTTTTGAAGTCAAGTTACTCAGAGAGAGAGAGAGAGAGAGAGAGAGAGAGAGAGAGAGAGAGAGATGAGAGAGAGAGAGAGAGAGAGAGAGAGAGAGAGAGAGAGAGAGAGAGAGAGAGAGAGAGGCCCATGATTCAGAGCAAGTCTATAGGGCTGTGTAAGAGTTGAGATGAGGTGGAAGGGAGAGTTGAATACTAGGGACAAGTTTTGATATTTCTGAAGCGATTGCATAAGTTTTTGGACTTTTGGTCTAGCTGAGAGTACAGATGACAGATTCCTATACATGAAGATTTAAAAAAAAAAAATGTCTGTGGATGAATTTAATTATGTTAAGATTATTAATTTGGTTGACTGTCGACCATGTTGATATTTTTAAATTAGAGTCAAGCTTATTATGCGGTTTGCCTGTCGCATCTTGCAAATACTGGGATTTAAGTATGGTACATTTTAAACAGAAAAGGGGGATTTAACTAGAGACCAGCATAGCTATAATTTAACTTCAATGGTGTTTAAAGGTGGAGGCAGTAATTCTGGAGTGATTCTGGACACTCATAGATAAAATAAGAATATGGTGTTACTACACAGCCTAGGCTCTGTAAACTGGTATGTAAACAAAGGGCATGTAAAGAAAAGGTGCCGACATGCCCAGTATGAATATTAGTACCACCATTGGGAATGGATGAAGAAGAAGTCTTTTATAATTCAAACTTGAATAAAATTGCATAAATCTGATTATGTCCCATAGTCAATATATATAGTTGATAGTGAAACTAAAACAAAAGCTATACAATGTTAATCCACACCTACTGTATATAATGTTCTCCAGCCAATCAGAATAGAGTATTCGCACAGACTATGGTGTAAACCCTGTTAATGAACATATTAACAGATACGCAGTGTAACTTTATCCCATGTAACTCTGTATAATGGTTCCCTGCAGACTGCCATATGTAAAACATCTTCTGGTAATTTTTTTTTTCTTGACACTAATTGTCTGTAATGAAATCGATGCATTATTAATACACACGTGGGGATGATCTAGGGTTAGTACCGCACAGGGCTATGAAAGCATACATGCATTACAAAACTAGTAATAATAATCATCGTCCTTATGAGAACAATTTAACGACTGCTGTGCATTGGCCCTACTCTTTACTTATCGTGTAACATTTCACTCCTACTGTCTGCTGCATTTACATAGCTCATTTGTGCCTCTGTATAACCGATTAAAATTTCACTTAACTTAAATAATTGAAGGACGCAAAAAAAAAGAGATTGCCATCAAGTACACTCGTTTAAGGTACTTTTTAAGACATTCTTTTATCAGAAAGCCTAACTCTCTTTTATTTGAGTTTTGTTACACCCTAGAACTGACTTATAGTCAATTGAAAAAATGCTGTACGCTTATATGTTTGCCTTTTCTTCATGAAACTTATTTTGTTGTTTTTATATACATCAAACCTTTTTTTAATATATATTTTTTTAATGAGATAACTTATGACTTTCTGTTTCTGTTTTGATGTATGCGACTTCGTAAAGAACTGTTTAATGTGGATTTTGAATAGTGCTCTACAAATTAAGTTATTATTAGTGTTGAAAATGCAACCAAATAAATAAACCCTGTTTTTAGGCTTACTAAAAGTCTGGTGTTTACATGACTGAACAACCTTAAAGTAATGAGGCGAATAACAAAAGTGCTTTATTGTTTTAATACCCTGTTTATGACCTCCATTAAAATACACCAAGATGCTTCCTTGATCCATGCTTTTCTCATAATTGCTTCGGCATTAAAGGGTTGCATTGTAAACATAGGGCAGTGTACACATTGGCATTTTCAGCTTGAATATTAAACTTATCAACTGCTTATTCAGTTTTCGGTGCATTCGAGTGTTTACTACAACAACAGCTTATATTTTTATTGTTTTGTTCTGTATTGTTTTGATTCATTTAGATCTTCTGAATTTTTCTATTTTATTGATTTATTTTATTAAATGTTTTGATTGTGTTGTAATCGAATATTTTAATGTTTTTCGGTTGTGGTTCGCATCCAAGCCTGTAGAGGTTTCTGTGTCACCCACACACGCACTGAATTTGTTCCATCACTTGTTGCTTTTATATTGTATGTGAAAATTAAACCAAACTAACGGAAAGGTTGCCGACCAGTAACCGTGAGGACGCTGGTACGATCCCCGGCATCGGACAGTAGGGTGTTAGTTGTAAAACTAGCAGAGGCTGGTATTACGTCTACGGTGCCCACCCTCTCTACCATTGTCTCCTTGAGCAAGACATTTACCCCAACATCCTCCAGGGGCGCTGTACTATGGCTGACCCTGCGCTCTGACTCCCTCTGGAGTGTGGTAACTTGAGAGGGGATATGCGAAAAGACAAATTTCAATGTAACCAACCATTAACTAAACTTAAAAAAAAGTCTGGCCTCCTCTGGAAATCCAGTGAGTAATACTTGAGCATTCCCATACTGTCTGAGTTGTTATGTCCATCGCGCCTCGCTCCATCCACTATCCAGTAACATGCCAGCTGCTTGATCGTAATTACAACCTCTGTGTGCATTCTGCTCAAGCTTGGACCGACCAGTGAAAAAAAAAAAAAAAAACATGGATGCTGGCAGGCTTGGCTTGTTCACTACACTAAACCTTCAGTGACTGCCAAACCCAATGAGTGATAAGTCAGTCAGTCACTGTGTCCTTTTTCACAAGCAAAAAAATGTACTTTTTTCTGCGACGTGGTATGGTACACCAAATCTCTATTTGCATTTTGAGATGATGACATTTTGCCATATATAAATGTGCAATCAAACAAGGTGCGCAGGTGTTTACTCTCTAAACAGCTGTGTATTACCGGCTGTAGACGTGTTTGGACATGATTCATTGTTTATGCACTGACCTGGTCATCCCTGTTGTTTGGCTATTTCACATTCTGATGCATTCTTTGTCGGAAGTCAACATCTGGGATGTTTATTCATGTCACACAGCGGCTAAATAATGTGTGTGTGTGTGTGTGTGTGTGTGTGTGTGTGTGTGTGTGTGTGTGTGTGTGTGTTTAGTTCATTTACCACACATTTTGGTCAATTTTGTCAGAAAACTGAAATAGTGCCTCTAAAGATGATAAAAGTAAAGCTGCATGTGGCTCTTATGCTGGCTCCCATCATGTTGAGTAGTCATTTATTCATTTCAGGGTGCCATTTATGATGGAGGATGTTTTTGAAAAATATGTATTCCCACAATTAGAGACTGTATACTATTTTCCAGAGAACATTCGTTTATGTTTATACTAACTGTGGCAAGGGGCGCAGGATTGGGGAGGTACAATCCTGAGAAGTTAACAAAATCACATCTTGTCCCCACGGGTCATTCAATCAAATCATATTTGACTTTTTTAAAGAAAAATGTTTTGGGCATTTTCAAGCTTTATTTGACAGTACAGATGGAGACAGAGAGAGAGGGTTGATGACCTGCAGTAAAGGTCCATGCGTTGGATTTGAACCCGCGACCACTGCAACGGTTGAGAGGCCTCCCTTAAAATTTGACTTGAAAGGGCTGCTTTTATACATGTATCCCTTTCATAATTTTGTCTTTTAATCCTCTCAGTATAGTGTACCAACTGTTTTCTGTTACTAATTTATCAAGAGGCAAACTATGGTCTGCTGTGTCTGTCATCAGCATTGTCTCCTTCCAGCTGCCTATGAATTATGACCACCTTACACTAATGACTGTTATCCTTTCATTTACTATAAAAAAGCTAAATTTCTTTATTCCCTGTAGACAAATGATGTATTAAATGATGAATGTTGTTTGTTTATAATGCAATAACTTACTGTTTTGCGCCTGGCTGGGTATAAATAATGAACAACACTGTCACATGCAGACAGAGGGAGAGGTCAGACAAGGCTTGTGTCATAACCAATTTCAGTCATAACAAATAACTTCAGCGCATACATTTGGGATCCCTGGGTACCTGAGGGAGTGATTGCCCATTTGGATTTAACTGACAAAATCTCTGCTTCACTTTCCATGTTAGAGAAAATGCATTTATATATTTCAACTCCTGCCTACATAAATCAGGCAACAAATTGGCGTAGAATAATTTGTATATATTTGTAAGAATGATAAAGAATAGACATGCAGTGACAAAAATAATGTTAAAAGAAAGGTTGTTCAATGCTGGATAGGAACTGGAGCTGTATCCCATTACAGAGAAGGACGCGGTCTCGCGGTCTATGAAGGCCATAGCCTGTGAAGGCCGATTCCAAGGCCAACGAGCGTTGTTAAACGAGACGGTCTCCGCAGGTCTCCGTTTCGTTCTGTTTACGAGCATTTCCGGTTTGCGTAACAAGCCGTTACCTTGCGTGACGACTCGCCGCTCCTGTGCTGCCTAGCAACCCTGATTGCTGCCAACGGAAACAGCCCTGTCAACGGAGGAAAAAAGTACCAGAAAAAAAGAAAGGAAGATAAAAGTTAAGACGATGGAGCAACACGTTGCTGTTTTGTTATTTTTTATTTTATTGTATGCCATCTCTGAAAAAAACGCAATGAATCATGGGATATGTTGGGCCGCGAAGGATACATCTGATGCAGCCTTCAAAACCGTGAAACGAAGGCTGCATTTCTCGGCCACATTTGAGGAGCCTTGCAAGGAGCCTTGCAAATGGAACAACCTTTGCGCGCCGCTATGACGCAATCGGTCTTCAAATGCAGCCTTCGTAGACCGCAACCCTGTATTGAGATTCACCCTATGTGTAGCACTTGAACTGGGCGGCGAGACCATAAGTAGTTCATGTGCTGGTTCTAAGCCATCTCATAATGTTAATGTGTTAAAACATATTTCACATTTCAAAATAACACCTCAGACAGTCTGCAGATGGCAGGTGAGGTCCCTTATTTCATCCACAGGTGCTATTATTTCTTAAAGCCCAGCAAAGAGCTTCTCCATCAAGCCTTTAAATTTGATCTGACTGAAAAACTCTCACTGCCTCAAAAAACTGGTCATGTGGCTGGGGGATTCAGCTGGGCCTAAGATGGGGTAAAAAAAAAAAAGTCTACCCAATTTTTTTGTGCTTTTTTTCCTACTAAAAAAGACATGACTGTTCCTATAGCGCTGCTTTTGTTATAAAGAATTCAAGCCGTGTTTCGGTGAGGAGAGGAGGAGAAGAAGAAAAAAAACTCCCCGCCACCTGCAGACTTTTTGGGAAGGATGTTACATTTGGCGATATAAAAGATCTCGGGGCTCCGGGGGAACAGAGTTGTACATCTCGACAGAAAAAAAAAAAATATGTCTTGGAGGAGGAAAGAAGTATCTCTCCTCCGATCTGTCAAAGAGAGGGGGGGGGGGCTGCTTTGCTAGTGGTCTACCAATTATAACTGGAGCTGTCTCCGCTTTCCACACTCCACTTCTGTGCCACCATGTCTCATCCTTGTATTACATACGTTTCCCAGAGTAGAAATTTGACGTTCTACAGAGGGAGAGAAAGAGAAAGAGAGACATGGATAAAATATAGAATAAAGATTGAAGACTTAACAGGACTCTGAGAGAGAGAGAGAGAGAGAGGAGAGAGAGAGAGAGGGAGAGAGAGAGAGAAAGAGGGAGCGTGAATGTCTTATCCAGTGATCTAAGAGATTCATTATAACAGCCATTAAAATGGTCCCTGGGCTACACTGTCTCAAGAGTTGAGGACAGTGCATTTGACAGTATGGGCAGTATTCTGCGGTGATCAAGAACCCAGAATTTCCAGACACGGACACTGCCATATACTGAGTGCATGTTTGGAGGTAAGTGGTGTCCAAGCCCCCCCAATGCCTCTCTGTATGTACTGAAAGAGAGGGGGAAATACTGGTTATTAGATGTTCCCTGCTTTAAATTGCATCACAGAAGAAGCTCTTTAAATCATCGTAGTTTTTTTTTTTCCGTTTTACAGCGTGTTTGAGGCGGTGTGTGTGTGTGTGTGTGTGTGTGTGTGTGTGTGTGTGTGTGGCTTCGCCGGAATTGAAAATAGGTATTTTCAGTTGCTTTAATAAAGTCTATGACAAAGGTGTTTAAGAGTTCTGTGGAGGGGGGACGGGGGGGATTTTAGAGATGTTTCAACTGCAATCATAACTCATACAAAAACTTCAATCATAAGAGGGAAATGATCAAATTCAGGGCACATAACATTTTATACCTGAATACTTGAGTTCCTCCCATTGCATCAACAGTGCGATCAATTTGAAAACATTGGCACCTCCTAAATGTCTATGCCTCAAGTCATTATTTGACACGATTTTTTCTAAGAGGAGGGAATGGGTAGGTGAGTATTTGAAGTGTGTGTGAAGAAGTGTAGAAAATTGGAATAGATGTAAAAAAAAAAATAGGTGCCACAATAATTCCAATTTTGACAAATCAATGCAAAATGTAACCTTTTATTAGAGAGAAAATTGTCCCAAAGTAATTTCCTTCGTTGTGACTGTTCGCAGCAAGACGTGGGTAGATGTATTACCATTAGCAAAGCATGTATGTACTAAACTGTATATTTATATATTTTTTTCTTCATCCTAGCAATTTTCTCTCTTACCAGACATCGGACATATCAAATTCAGAACCCTAGTGAAATAACATATTTTCGTTTTTTTTTAAATTGATTCAATTTTACTTTTGAGACGATATTGCTTTATCTCATTTCATCCCTGTCTCCCATAAAATTACATGTATACGCTACACATTTAATGTGATTCCATTGACTGGGCTCGTACTGTATTTTCCTGTGAAGATGTGTGTGTGTGTCTGTGTGTGTGTGTGTGTGTGTGTGTGTGTGTGTGTGTGTGTGTGTGTGTGTGTGTGTGTGTGTGTGTGTGTGTGTGTGTGTGTGTGTGTGTGTGTGTGTGTGTGTGTGTGTGTGTGTGTGTGTGTGTGTGTGTCTGTGTACTATGTGCCCTTGAGGGGGAATTGTTGGATGGTATAGTGGTTGTGGTGGAGTATGGGAGGTAATTCTAGTTTCTAGGCCTGTGTGTGATTATACGCAGACATCAAAAGCTCTGGTTAAGGTTAGGGTAATATATTTTTTAAAGAAGTAAACAACTTGTGTCCTTGTTGACTTTTTTGTCATCATTACTTTCTTGCATAACCGTGGAAATCATTGAATTGTGACCTATTTTTCTACGAGGACATATTGTATCTGTTTAGCATGGCAAGATACTGTAGGAGGAAAACAGTTGAGATGTGTTGAGATGCTTCGGCGAACATTTAGCAGACATGTTCATAATCAACGTTATGTCTATTCATCCTCCATTATGTTGATGGAATACATCATCTGTGTGGCATTGCATTTCTGTTGTATCATATCTATGGAATAGGATAGAAAGGCTTGTTCGTAGTTTTAGAAAGAGTTGAAAAAAGAGTTGGGGAAACTTTGATTTAGATTTTTTGTAATGTCAGTCATTTTTTCAGAAGCTCACCATGCCTGCAGCTGTTCATAGTCTGATTTTTTGGAGAAACTTATCCCATCTATCCAGCATAGACATGGACATGAACATTTTTATATAACAAAATTGGAGTTTTTTGTTTTCAGACCCCTTCAAAATAACATCAGTGGTGTAGGGTTGTCAAAACCAAAGTGTTGTGGATGAAAAATTCAGTTTGTAATTTGAAAACTATTGATATATAATATTATTGTATACGTCACATTTTGAAGTTGAAACTGTGCTTTGCCTTTTCGAGGACCTAGGACATGAATTACATTTAGTAGCCATTTAATTTTAACCATTATACTTATTTTTAATTACATCATGGTACAATATCTGAATGCCCCTTTAACCTATCCATAATTGTCATGATATCTCTAATATTGACTTTTTAATGTCTTGTTTGTCACATATTAGTTCAGAAAATGTTCTTTAAACCTGCAGTGTGTAGAATTTTGGGTTTTATTTCCTAGCAGATTTTGTAGAAAGTAATTATAATATCCATAAGTACATTTCATTTAGTGCATAATAGCTGAAAACATTTTTTTTAATTATTTATTTTTCCCTTAGAAAGGGTCTCATATATGTCCATATTTCTGCATATTTTGGACCAAGGCCTAGTGCCGCCATCTTGAAAGTGTCATAGTTGGAATGTCATCAGGTGCATTGTTTAAAATGTAGAATTGCTCTTGTCCTTGAAGGCCACTGTAGCTTCTGTTATTATTCGAAAGGGGTGGGGTTACCCAGGGAGTGTTTCATTCTAGAACTTTGTAGAACTTTCTTGATGATGTCATATTACACACTGCACCTTTAAGTCTGACACCAAACATTCCCACACATGAGTTTGTGTCATATCATATGCACATAGTTTTCAAATTAAATGATATTTGCATGCCCTCTCCTCGTTAAGAGCAATCCACCCCCGCGTGCGAGCCTTAATTGAGTAGATCAAAGAAAGTTACCGGATCACTTGTGTCACCACTGGCCGTCATTAACAGCAAATCAGCACACCGCGGTTACCGTGAGTCAATGGTGAAGCTTAATTAGTCTCTTGATTGCACTGCACTCGCTCGCCGAGTCTGTAAGTATAGATTGCAAATTGTCACTTATGTGCCAGCCATATATCAGCACGAGTGACATTTACTTAAATTGATTGCGATAACATAATGTACCAGTAACAATAGGATAATGATTGAACTTAAAGGTGCACTGTGTAACTTTCCTCATAGGGAAAATGTGATCCTTGGAACACTGTTTTGAAGTTATAAAGCTTCCTGAAAAGTTTCACTGTTGTTGTTTACAGCAGCAGGGCCCACAGTTTGGTTTATGAACATGTTCTAGTCTTACGTTTGGTTCCGGATTCCTCAAAATAATTAGTGTAATAGGTTTTGTAAACTAACTTTAGGCTCTGCAAATGTAAACAGACCCCCCTCTTCTGAAACTGCACACTGCACCTTTAAACAGAAAACGTACACAGAAGGCTTTTGAGCTTTGGGTTTGCTCCGGATATGTTAAAATAAAAACACAGTTTATTCTCCCATTCCTCCTGCCTTTTTCAAATGTCAGGTCCAGTCGGCTACTGTATTAAAAAACCCACGGTCGATTTTAAAGCAGCCCTGCTGATAGCGATAGGACACGGTCTGCTCGGCTTGTATTTCAGGCCGATCCTATAAGCTTTAACATGATCAATCCATACGTGGCAGTCATGCAGACGGGAGAAATTGAGATTGATTTTTGAAGGATGTTATTAAGATCCAGGCCATGACTTTTTGCGACCATGGGGTTTTTCAAAATGTAATTTGATATACAGATGCAGACACAGACACAGAAAACAGACTGGGGTATGTTACATTCAGTTACACTTGCATTTGTACAACATTTGTCATGTAGGAATCAAAACTTTGCCATATCACAATATTTGACATTTATGAACCGAAAATTGCAGCTACTTTTCAGCGACATATAGCTACAACAATGTCTCACTCTGTGACATTGATATTTTCGTCATATACAAGTAATATGCAGCCCCGGAAAAAATTCAGAGACCAGTCTGGATTGTTCTTCAATCTTCATCTCTTACATTACTTATTGAAAATGCTCTAAATTGCAATTTTTTTTATTGTGAATTTGGTAGAAATGTTGTCAGTAGTTTATATTATAAATCAAAATGTTATTTTACTCAAACATATGCCTCTAAAGAGTACAACAAGAGACACTGAACATTTTGAGTGGTCTCTTAATTTTGTTCCAGAGCTGTATATGAATAGCTGTCCCTCTTGGTGTTTGCAAACTTATTTATAAGTGTTCCCATTATGTTGTATTGTCTATAACCTTTCTAACCTGCTTACATTATGCTCTCTCCTCTCTGATCTTCCCCAGCTTTCTCCTGAACAAGGTTTTTTTAGGGTGTTGTCGAAATGCTTTCTTCAATGACATCGCCGGGTTATATAATGCCAATTCATACATACGTACATTAATTAAAGTGAAAATTCAAATCAGTTGCAAATGCCCTAACCTCATTCACTCTACTGTATCAAGCTAACAAACTTGCTACCAGGGGTTTACTGTCATCAGGTTCACACTTTGTTTCAAGACTCAACCTCTGACGCTCATTAAAATTCTCTGTTTTGCTGAGTGTCAAGAATGCGATGTTTTTCATGAATTATGAATGTCAGTTAAGCGGGCCAAGAATAGCATCATATAACCCTGATTGTGTATTGTGCCTGGGTTCGTTAGGTAACCCACCGCCACTTCTCCTGTTCCCAAGTTAGAGTTGATTGGGTTGAACTATGATAAAAACTTTCCTTAAAGCTATAGTGCGTAACTTAAAATAACTTTGGGTAATATGTTTTGTAAACGTACTGCAGGCTCTGTACATGTAAACAAATCTCCCTTATCTGAAACTGCATAGTGCACCTTTAAGCAGAACAAAGTATACAGGCAACGTTGTAGAGTTACAGAGTTGATTGGGTTGATCTATGAGAAAACTTTCCTTAAAGCTATAGTGCGTAACTTATGTCGACCCCCGTTAGGATTTCTGAGTAATTTCAACAAAACCGTCGGCGCCAGCTACATGAGGTAAAGCCTTCAGTGATCGCACATTGATTTTGTACCTTCTGCTGTATGTCCAGGATTTTTCTTAGCAGAAGAATCAACAATTGAAACATGTTTCGGCTCTTTTGGGGATTTTTCTGAGCTCCTGCACCAGTGTCAGGGGGGGGGGGGGGCACACCAGTCTGTTAACACTGCCATACTGAGAAATACAGAGAGAGTTGTGTGGAGCAAATACATGTTGTGTCAACTCCTTTCGCAAATGGCTTGCATGTAACCAGCATTCATTCATATGAAAAAGTTACACACCATAGCTTTAAGGCACAGAGGAACATATATCATTCAGAGATCAGTTGACCTATTATTCACCAGTCCATAATATT
>CM047525.1:22665864-22790864 GCA_026122265.1 Ammodytes dubius
TTCGGAGGTGAATTTAAAGCAGCAGGGTCCCGAGGGGTGGATCCGTAGTACCTTGTGTGTGTGCATATACCTGGCAAAGAACTCCTGTGAGCTCTCTCGCAAGTTATCTTTCAATTACCTCCACAATATACCTCTCCTCCTCCAAGCAAACACACACACACACACAAAACACCACACACACAACACACACACACACACACACACACACACACACACAACACACACAACAGACACCCACTACCCCAAATCCACTGTAAAAGTGGTGGCCTCAAATGGTACCTACTGTATCTACCATTAAATGCAATTTATTTTGTTGTTTAGTATCTATTATAAGCCTTCCCACTGCTGTGTATTTCATCGTAATGGCCGCACAAAATCACTGGGAAGATTATCACTTTTGCAGATGAAAGTCCTAGTCCTTTTTTTTCCGCAGTGCCCATTTCTTTAACCGCTGCAGGGACTAGTAACCATTATCATTTTCCCTGACCATGCCCTTTCTGGGTATAATATCTTCCCCCCCTTATATAGCTCCACTCCACCTTTTTTTTCTTATGGCTGTCGGTTGTTGGAGGAACCAATTAACATATTGTGTCCGAGGGGTGGTCATTCTCTTCCCCCAACACTCCTTAGTTTCACACTGTTATTTTTTTTTTTTTGTCACAGCGACCGCTAGCCATAGTAGGGCTAGAGAGAGTCGCACAAATTAGTGGTGGTGCAGGCTGGAAGGCTCAATTACCTTTTAAGGACTTTAGAGGTATATACTGTAGCGCCTGTGTCGGTGTCAGGCTGTCTCAGAGCTTCCCCAACCGGGCCTTGATAAGGGCATAAACGAGGAGGAGGGAGAGAGGGATGGAGGAGGGAGAGAGGGAGGGAGGAAGAAAGAGAAGAGCAATTGGTGTGCTGGGGTTGAATTTCTAAATGATCTAATTCCTGTGTCTGCCGAGCCGAGCGTCTCTCTGCTGCTGCCATCCAGGTTTCCCCCCTAGAGACCATGGCAACTCACTTCCTCCTCATCAGCCAACGTCAGTCTCACCTTAGCACAGAAACACACACACTCACAGACACACACACACACACACCACACACACACACACACACACACACACACACACATATAAACACACACACACACACACACACACACTCACACAGACACACAGGCACTCACTAATGTGCACACACACACACACACACAACACACACACACACACACACACACACACAATTATACACACACACTTATACACACACACCCATAACCCACAGAGATCCCATCACTATATAGTATTCAAGGTGTACTTCTAATTGTAAAATGTGGCACATTTAACATGCTGTGTCTATTGTCTGAATGTGAGGTTGTCTCAGTTGCCAGTACAACATTGTAATCATACAATCAAGTCATTTATTGGAAGCGATTCTGTTGTCTGTGTCTTAAGAGAACACAGCCATGCAATCAACTATTCACTCATACACACACACCACACCACACACACACACACACAGTCACTTACAATCTACATTTCTCGATTGTAATCATGGCTTTCGGTGGTGGTGGTTGGGGGGGTCTAAGCCATCAGAAAAGTCCATTTGAATATGATGGCATAGCATGGGTAGTGTATTCTCGGAGGAGCAGCCATACAGCACTCTGCCAGGCCTGGCCTTCTTATCCATCTGTGACCATGTAATGGAGATGGATACTGTAGGGCTGGCAGGCTAGAATGGAAGTGATACATGGGGCTAGTGGCTATCAAGCATCTCGCAAAGAAATGTGAAAAACGCTGCGAGCATTTGAAAATGAAGAGAGAGAGAGAGAGAGAAAGAGAAAAGAGAGGAAAATAAGTGCGGCAGTTTTTTTCAGATGTGTGAGATGAGATATTGCTTTTTTTTGCTGGTGCTGGGAAGTACTCATCTGGTTTTTCCACACTCTAGATTCTTTAAAAAATGAGTCATGACCTTTGAATAGAAAGAGAGTCACATATTCTGCAGCTGCGACCACTGTTTCTATTGCTTAGGAGAATGTAGTCAGTTGCCGAATCGCTTGCACAGTAAGTGGTAGGATGGCCTAGAGAATAAGGGGCCCATCCAGTAACCATGATGTCCCTGGTTTGATCGAGTGTTAGTTTTCCAACTAGTGGTAGTGGCTGGTGTTACATCTACGGTGCACCACCATCTCTACCATTGTGTCCTTGAGCAAGACACTTAACCCCAAACATTGCTCCAGGGGGCCGCTTTTACTATGGCTGACCCTGTGCTCTGACCCCCTCTGAAGTGTTGGTAACTTGAGAGGGGATATGCAAAAACACACATTTCAATATAACCTTGTGTTAATTGACCAACAAAGCAAACTTAAATAGACTTAACTTAAATCCAAACGTCAACAGAAGCACAAGCAGGTAGAAGGTCAAATGGGTTTCAAACGGTCTATTTACACCTGAAGTCAGTCCGTAAACTGTGATGGATATACTCACGGCAGTTTCCGTTAATTGCCTTTTGTTTTTCTCTGCCACACAACGTTGGCTAAATACGGGAGCTATTTAAGAGCTGTCTAGTCAACATGTCAAGGAGACATTGTTAATTAACTTATCAAGCTATACGTCCAACATGCTGGAAACCATGAATGCTGAACCTATTAGCAAGATGTTGACTTGACAAGGTGTTACATTTGCTTGTACCTCCAGAAGACAATATGGTTAGGTTGTTTGCATTCTAACCGCATGCCGGAACCTTCCATTACTGATTGTTTATTTTTTTTGCCATTTTGGTATAGCAAACATATTTGACATATCATTAACTTTTTTATTTTTTTAAGATAATTGTTTGGCATTTTCAAGCTTTATTGGATAGTACAGAGTTGAAATGGGGAGACAGAGAGAGAGAGGGGGATGACCTGCAGTAAAGGTCCACGGGTCGGATTTCAACCCGTCCACTGCAACGAAGGCCAGAGCCAATATTGCGCTCTATCCACTACGCCACCTGAAAGCATATATCATTACTTCTTAAATTTGATATGCATTTTTTATTTTCAAGCCATGCCTATTTATATCAGTTATGTATCCTGAATTCAAAGTTAAAACATGTAAAAGCCCATTGGTTTTTACAACAAATAAACCATAATTATCCTCTAGCAAACAATGATATGCTTTGACTGGTAATCCTTTAGATATATTGCAATGAGGGTTTATAATCTCGCCGTATTATGTTTCTGTAATGAGACAGCATTGTTTTTCTTGAATAAATCCTAAAACAAGATGCAAAATAAGCACTATTGAAGATCATGTAAAAAAAAGGACCACATTGAATGTATTGTTTCGGAATTGGATTAGCACATACAGTTGACATCAGTTGCGTGACCATTTCTCAGCCAGGCGTACTGTATAGGCTCCTGCCTTGGCATTCCGATATGATATATTTTTTTTGCTATGCTCAAGCTGACCCAAGAAGTCCCAGTCAGCAGTTACATTTTTGCACATTACAGAGAATGGCGGGTTTACGTTTTATTTATTGATATTGTTTGATGTATTTATAAGTCCAGGGCTCATGCATTTTACATGCGGTCTCGAAGGTCTGTATAAATCTTTGCATAACGGTCGAGAGCAATGTGATGAAAGAAGGAAGAAAACACACACACACACACACAAAGGCCCTAGAACTATTGTAGGCATGCCAAGATCAGTGCGATTCCTATTATTAGAAGTGACAAATCATGTAAAAGAAAAATATTTAGCACATCCATTTACGCATAATGTGTAGATCGTGCCATATGTTCGATCAACCAGTCAGACTAAATATGGAGCTTAGAGATTTTTTTCCCGCTCCTTGGAAATGATTTACAGCACTAGTTTAATGTGTTTTGCATTGTTTGTTTTTTTCCCCCCCTTGCAACAGAATAAGTTCATTCATTTTAGACAAATCCCAATAGATTTTCTGCAGCAAAGTCTTTGTAAATTGTTCATTCCTCTGTCTCCCTGTTTGATCAATGGACTGTTTGCTGGTTCCAATCCATAAATGCCAGCTGTGCAATTATTTTGTTGGAAATATATGTGAAGCACACACTCAGTTTTTTTCTTGTGGAATCTGAACAGTGAATTTGGGTCCGCACTTTCCGTCTAAGACTGTGCAGATGTATGGACATTGAGCATGTTTCCAACATTGATACATTGCACTAGTTAAAGGTGGATGCAGTGATTCTGGAGAACGTTTGTTGTCAAAATCGGAATACATATCTCCTCATGATCTGCTAACAATATGTGTGTGCGCTGACAACAATCTGGTGCTAATATACAGCCTATAAGCTCTGTAAACGAGCATGTTGTTAGCTACAGTGGGCCCCTTTTGTTTATATACCATGTTGTTTTCATATCGGTTTACAGAGCCTAGGCTGTGTATAAACACCAGATTTTTTTTTTCAGCGCATGCACACTACAGACAGTTAGTGGATCGTGAGGAGATATCACTGATTCGACAACTGATTTTGACAACAAGCATTCTTCAGAATCCCTGACTCCACCTTTAATTTGCACCCACATCTAATGTAGGGAAGGGCGAGAGGGCATTGAGGCTTCCTATATTGTTTAAAATAAAAATATACAAACCAATCAGGGCTCAGGACTTTGGTCCTCATCTACTTGCACAATTATAGTTAACTAGTTGGCCTGAGGTACCACAACTGATTGAGTAGTGGCGTGCTTTGTCTTAACTACCCTATATGGAAAAAAAATATATGGAGTGGGAGGTTGCACGGTGAGAGAAAGAGGATTTTCTCACTGAATACTGCAACAGCTTTTGCCTCTAACTCTGTCCACTTCACTCACCCAGACTCTACAGTACTTCTGTGTGGAGTTGAGTAGAAGTTATACTAGTTTATTGGTTATATAACACGTACAAGTTTCAACAGTTTTGGATGTAATAATAATAATAGTAATATATTAAATTTATATGCGCTTTTCTCACACTCAAAGCGCTTGGTGTATGTTGTCATACGTTGTGTTTTATTAAAACGGGGGGAATTGAAAGGGAGTGGACTGGATGAACCCTTTGTAGTTAAGGGAACTTCTGATGCTCCACCAGGGGTCACTGTTGTGAAGCGAGATTGATCTCAACTAACCCCCAACGGAGAAGATCAATGAGTCCAAGTCTCTATGGTAACACCCCACCTCCCCTCACATCTCCTTTATGTGCATATCAGTGTCTCTCGATGTGTGTGTGTGTGTGTGTGTGTGTGTGTGTGTGTGTGTGTGTGTGTGTGTGTGTGTGGTGTGTGTGTGTGTGTGTGTGTGTGTGTGTGTGTGTGTGTGGCTCTGTGTCCTATATGTTTATGTGTGTAGGAAGAGAGAGGGAGAGAGTGTTTGTGTGTCTGTGTCCTGTATGTATATGAGTGTGTGAGAGAGAGAGAGAGTGATAGAGAGAGAGTGTGTGTGTTGGTGTGTTGTGGTTGGTAGGTGTGTGGTGTGTGGTGAGTGTTGGGGTGGTGTGTAGTGTGTGTGTGTGTGGGTGTTAGTAGGATCTGCATGTGTGTCTGCTGTGTGTGTGTGTCTGTGTGCATGCGAGTGTGTGTGCGTCTGCATGCATATAGTTGTCATTCCACGGTGCTGTCATTACTCTCGGTTGTGTCGAGAATACGTAGCGCTAAGTAGCTCAGTCGCAGCACAAGCGAACTACTGAATGTGTGAGTGGATGCTTGTGCCAGTGCCAGGGCTGGACCGAGGGCTTTACGGGCCCAGAATGTGAAATGATTTTCTGGATCATTTTGAATGTGCGATACGCTGGCAGCAAGGTGAGTAAATAGCCCCATACAAGTCAGAGAGTGTCAGGCAAACCACTGCTCACTTGTCGACTTCTCTTTGGTCCTGTGTGTGTGTGTGTGTGTATACCTATCTATTTATGTGTCATGTCTGTCTTTGTTTTTGTATTGTATACTATCACATTTGTTCACAATAGGCTACAAGCAAAGGAAGACGGTGGATAAAAAGGACAACCCAATGTTATTATATTGAATTTAATTCAAATTTAAGCTATTCACTACACTATGATTATGCTTCATTGAGTCTGGAACTCTCAGTGAAACAAGCAAATACTCGTTTAGCACAACTTACTACACACACTTAACACAATCAACACAGCATGTATTTATAGTCATTCGATACATAGACATACATCAAATCGAAATGGCGTTTATTTCTGGCCCACAGTGCAGTTAGAAAAAGATATGTCTTCAGAAATTAAATTTTTGATATAACTGTGGCCACTTACATATACATAATGATACAGCTATTCTACCCTGATGTGTAACCCAAACCCTCTAGCTATTCTAATTGTGGAAAAATGATACAAGTTAGCTTGTCAAGCTAATGTATTACTGTTAGCCGAAACCGATGTCAACTTGATCAGTCAACATAGGCACATCTGTTAACACATAATGACTTTTATTTTGTATCATGATGATATTATTAGGGGAACTGCACCTTTAAAACATTCTCAATATTGTATCTAACCAATATTTCAGTTACTTCTTTTTTTAATGCCCTCAGCAGATGTTAAATGCCTCGGAAAATCAGAAACATAATTGAAGCGCTAAGTATTCGCAAAAACTATTATTTGCCCGCACACTGCTTTAATGTGTGAAGTATTTCCATAAAAAAAGAACATTTGGTGGAACAGAGAGAGGCCCTATAATAAAAAGTATTCACTATCTTTTGGGAGCTATTACAGAAAAAATAAAAAGCCCCCAAAAATGCTGAGTAAGGTGTTAATAATACATATGTCTATAGTTTCCATTTAAATGGGGTAACCATCTGTTCCAGGTAGCCCGAAGCCTCCCGATCTAATTGTCCCGTCTGTGTGTGTGTGATATGCATAATTACACTTTTAATAATCTTTACAAAGCAGGTGATGTTTGCCATGAGTTCACAGTGATTTGTATTTCCCCGACCATTGGTTGTAATGGGGTTAACAAATCTCCCATTGCCCGTGTCCTGTCTCTGCCAAATGAAACTTGATTATTACTGTACAATGATATGAATAGACAAGTTTGGATTAAATTTTTTTTTTTTTTTTTAAGATTCGTTTTTTTTGGCATTTTCAAGCTTTATTGGATAGTACAGAGTTGAGATGGGAGACAGAGAGAGAGGGGGGTTGACATGCTGTAAAGGTCCACGGATCGGATTTGAACCCACGACCACTGCAAAAAGGCCGGAGCCAATATGGTACACACTCTATCCACACTACGCAAATAAATATCCTTCCAACAGCACACACACATAAACACACACACAAACACCACATCAGAACATGACGGTGCACATGGCGCACCATCCTATGTTGATATAAAGGCTCATGCTAAGTTTAATAAACACATTTGTGCAGTTAGTACACTAAATAAAACAAACTTATGAATATAATATTCCATTTCTACAAAGTCTGTTCTGAAAGACGCCAATTCCCCTTACACACTGTATCTGTAAGAAATAATAACAACAACAAAAAAATAAAATCTGGTAAAAGTTGAACCTTAATCTTCTAATTTCTACTAAATGTGGATGCTAAGCAGTTTTTACAGGTGCGAGGGGATTTCTTCAAACAATATGTAGGCCGTCCTATCAACATTACTCATAGGCAGAAATGTTGACATGTATTTAAAGCTACAGTGCCTCCGTTGGGTGTTTGAGCTTGTCTATGAAAAATGCAAGTGCTCGGAAAAAAATGCTTTACACGTAGCAAACCGCAGCAAGCACTTACAGTACACTTCAAAACATCATGTCCGACAAGGCGGGAAATTCTCTTCGTGTCCACAGTTATTCAAGATGATTTAAGCACGGCGAGGCATTAAAGCCATGTATTTTTGATCACTAGGACTGTCTCTATGAGTTTTTTTTCGTGCTTTTTTTCGGAGCTAGAAAGATCCTACACACTGCTATAGTGTTGTGGCACTGCTGATGCCCTCCCAAATGCCCACAGTGGCAGAGCCGAGTTTTTTTTTTTTTTTTTTTAAAGAGCGCACTCAAAGGGCTGCCTGATCAAAGGGAGGGAGCGTTTCATCTGTGAGTTTTTCTGCTGCTGCGGCTCCGTGTCCAATGCCAGAGATGTGTTATGACAGAGATCTGATGCTATAAGAGACTGACAGCCACAGTCTCCCATTGGCCTAGTGTGTACAACAACGCAACCCAGAGAACCAGAGAATAAACAGGGAAATAAAGAGAGAGAGAGAGGGAGGGGGGAGGGGTTACCAATTCAGTGGAGAAATGAGTGCATTCATAATGAGGACTGTGCTAATTAAACCGCGGTTAAGCACTAGGCAGCAGCAGGCTTAGGGACTGTATGTTGAGGTACAATGTATAGGCTAACCCCTTTTTTTATAATTTTGAAGCTAGTAGCCTATTCATGTAAGATATCCATATTATATACATAATGTGTGAATATGTATTGACATGTTTTGTTTGATTTTGCGATCTGAAAAAGTGAGCTTTAAAAATGTTCACTTAAAGCTATAGTGAGTAACTTTTCCATATAAATGAAACCAGTTAAAGCACTAGGCAGCAGCAGGCTTAGGCCAGACTGTATGTTGAGGTATAATATATGTGACTGTTGCTAGCTGTTTTTTTGGATGATTTAAAAGTTATTCGGACTGATTTGGGATATATACATCATGTGTAAGTATTATTGACTTGTTTTGTTTGACTGTGGGATATGAATATGTGACATTTGAGGAATGTTTCCCCTTTAGGCTATAGTGCGTAACTTCTGTCACCCCCCATTAAGAATTCTGAGTAATTACAACAACACTGTCGGTGTATCTACATAGGTAAAGCCCTTATGTGATTCATCGCTTTGGATTTTAATTCTGAAACATTTCATTGGGCGCTCCATGGGATTTTTCTGATCTCCTGCGCTAGTGTAGGGGGGGGGGCGACACTACAGTAGTTTGTAAACGCTGCCATACTGAGAAATACACATGTGGAGGTCAACCTTGTATCAACTCTTTTGGCAATAGCTTGAATGCAACCAACATTAATTTATATGAAGAAGTTAACACTATAGCTTAACTGCAGTAATTGAAGGAAATAAGATCCAGTGTCATGGGAAACAGTGTATGGTTATATTTAAACTCTTTCACAGCTGTCTTTCTGTTTTGCCACTCGTTGCCTCACCTGCTTATCACCTCCATGTTAAGTGTCAGACCTGTTAGTGACACATTCAAAATAAAAACAGAACAGCTGACATTGAAGACAAGTGGAGGTATTCTGACGTTTAGCTCAACCCCTAGTATGGGCTCAGTTCAATATTCAAGATTTAAGATGGTGTATTGTGTCATATGCACAACAAATACAGGTTCAGGTTACTTTATTTGTACCCGTAGGTAAACTTGTTTTGCAGTTTAAAAGTGAGCTTCCGTTACACAGTTTAAGACATCACATACACACAAGACACACACACACACACACACACACACACACACACACACACACACACACACACACACACACACACACACACACACACACACACACACACACACACACACACACACACACACACACACACACACACACACACACACACACACACACATATAGTACATGGGACAGTTACATAGGTAAAACAATCAAAGTGCTCCAGTGCTAATCCAAATTTGGACATTAAAACTGACCAACATAATACAGCAGCAGTCTTTGGCGAATGAAAGTTCCAAACAAATGCTCAGTTTTATACAAGTTGTGTGATGGCACCCAATGGTGTCTTCTGTCAAACAATCACAGCCTGGTAAACTCCCACATTTAATTTTTAA
The DNA here is from genome assembly GCA_026122265.1 of Ammodytes dubius. Lineage (NCBI taxonomy): Eukaryota > Metazoa > Chordata > Actinopteri > Uranoscopiformes > Ammodytidae > Ammodytes > Ammodytes dubius. The sequence continues at coordinate 22,675,646 of CM047525.1, forward strand.
TTTTTTTGCATTCACAGTGTGAAACACAGACTGTCTATTACAAATCACCAGACTGGTTTAGTCAGATGCCTGGAAACTCTCTTTCCAAAGCTGTTCAGACCATTTATGTAACTGTTTTCAAAAGGCTTCCTCTGACAAGTAAACTGTATGTAATGTATTGTTTTTAAAATTGTACACAATGCATTTATTTCTTCGACACTACTGGAATACTGTATATGTTATTGTCATCTTACAAGTACGGCAATCTTCATTGTGCAACCAATCTTCATCTATGCTAGTATAAAACAAAGGAGCACATAAGATATCATACAGTGTAAGAAAATAAAAACAGTAAAAAAGGGATTTAAAGCAGTAAAAACAATACAAAGATGATACATAAATGTTTGTGAAATACAAATGGTTCGTATTGCACTTACATTGGCTGAGGTGGAGCAGCAACATACAGATGAAACTTGAAAAATTAGAGTATCATGCAAAAGTTAATTTATTTCAGTTATTCAACTTAAAAGGTGAACATAATATATTATATAGACTAATTATGTAGATACAAAGTGAGATATCGCAAGCCTTTATTTGTTATAATTATAATATATAATGTAATTATTATTTTGATTATTATAGCTAACAGCTTAAGAAAACCCCAAATTCAAAATCTCAGAAAGTTTGAATATTACATGAAACCAATAAAGAAGGGATTTTAAATACATAAATGTCTGCCCTCTATAAAGTATAATCATCCATATGTACTTGGTTTGGGCCCCTTTTGAATGAATTCTTGCCTCAATTCCAATTCATTTTCCATGATATTCTAATAATACGAGTATCGCATGTGTGTATGAGGTCGTTCGCCAAGTATCAGGGACACTAAAAGAAAATGCAATCAACTTGAAAGTGAAAAAACATGCAAGAGACAGACAGGGGCTCTAACATAAGATCAAGACAAAAAAGGTAGCCTTTAAGACCTGGGGACAAGTCATCAATCATTGACCCGGAGCTGAGAAAAGGCAATAGGTCGAACCACACTTAACCTTATTGGCTTTAATTGTTCCCAGGTGCAATCAAGCGCAGTCCCAATCCCCCCCAGGGCCATGCCAAAAAAACACTGTTCGGGTCACGCTACACCTACTTCACCCCCTGTCACAGTGCATTGTGGGTTACATTTAGTCACTGATGAGACGTAAAGTCGATTGGCAGAGTTAAAGTAAGAGTGAGGTTGAGTTTTTTTTTTTTTTTTCGCAAGGGGAATTTGTTCTCGTTAGTTAAGAAAACACATTTTTGGTCTGGGAAAAAAAGATCTCACCTCATCAGTTAGAATTTATAGGCAAGGCAAGTTTATTTATATAGCACAGTTCAGACACAAGGCCACTCAAAGTGCTTTAACAGGAGCATTGCATTTAAGAAAGGGTACAAACAAAGACAATACTTCAAGATTCAAAAGCACATGTTGTTCTGTATAGAGAAAAACTGTATATAATGTGTAAAATGAACTGTTTGAAATGCTTACTTAAAAGGTAGGGCAAGGCAGGTTTATTTATATAGCACAATTCAGACACAAGGCCATTCAAAGTGCTTTACAGAAGTATAAAATACATCAAGATTAAAATACATCAAGTTGAGAATAGATGTTAGAAAAGCGAATACATAAATGACTAGAAATAAAGATAGAAATTAAATGAAAATGACAGGTTAAACGGGAAACCGAAAAGTCTTCAGGTTGTATGTAAAGGGGCTGAGAGTTGCAGCAGACCTCAAGTTTTTCTGGGAGTTTGTTCCAGAGATTTGGTGCATAAAAACTGAAAGCTGCTTCTCCTTGTTTAGTCCTAACTCTGGAGACTGTAAGTACAAACACATTCTATAGAAGTTCAACACTCTTTGATACATTTTTGAAATATACAAAAAACTTAGGTCAATTGTATCAGTTCAACATATTATATAGGTGTGTTGTATGTATCTACATAAATAACCATATCTGTCACATAGATTGTTTCAAAATGCCAACTTATAATTCAACATCAAAATTTGCCAGAAGTCCCAGCATTCTCGCTCTGTTCCCTTGGATACAAATGTACAAATTGTTAGATCATTCGTAATTAAAATATAATACAGGGTTGTTAATTCAAATAGACTGATTACAAATTAAACCTTGTAAAAACACTTCAATCAATTTGATTTTGATGATTTTTGCTATTTCCCTCAAAAAGACCCAATTTTTTCTTAGATTTTACTCATCAAAACCTACCTTGTATTTTCCAAGTTGTTTCAATTCCCCGCACCTTTCCATCACTCTTTACTGTATCAGTCAGTTGTTGCCACTTCCAACTCCTTCATAGCAGTGAGCCAGTTGATGATTAATGTTATAATGTAAAATGAATAAAGTGTCCTGGCTTTACGTGAATGTATCTGTGATTTTGGCGGCTCTGACATAATTCATACATCAACAAGGGGGCTTAATAAATCAACAGTAGCATGCGTTGATTCGCCACATGCACGTGCCCCTATCCTGAACTTTTGCTATTCTAAAAAAAGGGATGAAATATGGTTTTAGAAGGCTGGGGGCCAGTGGAGTGTGACATGTGACGGTGCTTGAGTGACTTATTTATATATATATATGTTTGGGTTAGGTTAACTGCCCGTGAAACAGCATTGTTAATCTTTGCTGCTTTGATGGTTGTGTCTTTTTTTTGCTCCAGATCACTGGACACTGAAAAACAAATTATCCCCCCACCACAACAACACAACAACACACACACACACACACACACACACACACACACACACACACACACACACACACACACACACACACACACACACACACAACACACAACACACACACACTTCATTTATTCAGTTCAAACAGGGTCCAGCCTTTTTATATGAACAAACACAATGTGTCCGCGACCGCCCTCTAAATGTGCACCTGCATTCAATGACGAGGACAACGGTATACGTTTAAAGATGGAGTCAGCCATTATGGAGAACGTGTGTTGTTAAAGTCACTTTTTTTGTGAAAAAATCAGCAAATACGATCGCTACCTGTCCGTACTGTGCGTGCTGATTCTTTTTTGGGGGTGTTAATACACAGACATAGGCTCTGTAAACTGGTACATAGACAAAGGGTATGGAAACAAAGGGGGCCCACCTTTGCTAGGCAACATGCCTGTTTACAGAGCCTAGGCTGAGTATGCACACTGGATTTGTTTCAGTGCAAACACAGTATGGACAGGTAGCGGATCATGAGGGGATATTCACTGAATTTTGACCAGAAGTGACTTTGACAACAAGCATTCTCCAGAATCGCTGACTCACCTTTAAGGGCCAAAATCCAAAAATGTGAAAAACTACAATAGTCTTGGCCTAATCTTCTCCATGCTATCTATAAATAAAGGTAAGACTTTATTATAGTGCAGTATACCGCATGGCAGGCGGCAAAAACAGCAGGATACATTATGTTGAGGAGAAATACACCTTTGGTCACTTCTAAGCGGTTGGAGACCATCATTCAAGCTGTGGTGTTCACTGCATTACAGGATAAAGTGAAGTGTTGTAATTTACTCTTTTCGCCTACCTCTACTTCAAGTGAGTGAATTCAACCAGCACATATGGGGGGTTATCTTGAGAGAGAGAAAGAAGAGAGAGAGAGAGAGAGAGAGAGAGAGAGAGAGAGAGAGAGAGAGAGAGAGAGAGAGGAGAGAGAGAGAGAGAGAGAGAGTGAGATGGAGAGTGTTCAGATCAAGAGTTCTGTAAATGCAGTAAATAAGTGTCTATTATATAATGTACAAATATAGAATGTTCTCAATCGCATCCAATTAACAATGCATCAACATTGATTAAAGTTATGAGAATTCGTACACAGGTCTCATATACAGGTCTCTTAACATCACATTACTGGCCACTCTGAAGTTATACCATTGTTATTTTTAAGGACAAAAACACACAGTTGTCTTAATAAGCTATCAAGTTATTGACAACTTTCCATGACTATGTATATATAAGTTCTGATACACTTCCAAAAGTTTTGTTCTTCTTGATTCTTTTCGAAAGCAAAGTGCTCATTCCATTCCATCTGCTTTGACTTTTTGGCCAGACCCTAATTAATATGCCTTGGCAACCGGCGCCTTATCAAACTTTGTTAGTTCAAAATGCAGCCGAGCTACAGTACTGACAAGGGCCCCCGCCAAAGAGCACACAACACACACACACACACACACACACACACACACACACACACACACACACACCACACACACACACTCTCGCATTGACTCCCAATTAAACACAGAATCAAATTTAAGATTCCGCTCATTACCTTCAAAGTAGAGTCCAGCTTTGGGTGAGGTAGTAGCCTGCGATCTATGAGTCTATCCAAAGAATGTTGAAAATAAAGTTTAAAAAACTTATTAGACCTGCCACAGTATTTTTGTAAGGTTTGCATCAATTAAATTGCCATGAAATATAAATCAAATGAATGTGTTAAGGAGCTGAACTTACAAACCCAATTTAGCTAGTAATAAAAATAAAAAAAAACAAGCTTGATACTCCTGGATGACTGACGTGTATAATCAGGCTTTTTCTTCTATTATACATCAAAGAAATACTCATTCATTAACCGGCACAATGAATTAATAAAAACATATAGTTCCCATAGACCAATGTTTAATACCACTTGGAAGCATTAATTGGCTTGGCCTAGTTTTAACTCAACAGGCATTCGGGTGCAGGTGCCATAACAATGCTCTAGGGTGGGTACCACTTGTGGAACGAAATCTGAGTGGATACTGGTTTAGCATACACACTGGTGTGATAGATGTTCTTGCCGTACCAAAATAAAGAGTGCCTCCAAGACACTAACAGGTCTCACCCCATGCTAGGTCAATGACTTATTGATGATCTACCAACTATTCTCAGATTCCCTTACCAAGGCTGTTTCCCAGTTGCTGTAAATTAATAACTAAAGGTTTCCGGTTCAAATTACTATTTTATATCTTTATCTCCGCCTGGCCTTGTACATATTTAACTCTGTGTTGTATATTTCATCATCTTATTATTTCACATTGATTAGACTGGTATTGGTATTATGCTGGACAAGAAGTTGGTTACTAAAGATGGCATCATCCACCACTGCCTCATGTCTTTCCACAATATCAAGTGATGAGGTGAATGTGTATTTAGTTATTTATTCTATGGTACTTCTTCTTTGTCTTCCAACAGGTGCATTTCCCAAGGACGCCCACTATAAATAAAAATGCGTAAAGGCCGTTAATTTTGTCCATTCTGAGCTACTGTAGAAACATAGCAGTGCAACCTGCTCCTATGTAGATATATAAGGGTCATTCTAAGTGAGTTGTGTGAATCAGCAATTGCTAAAATAAGTTGTTTGGACATCTATTTACATACATAGTTTAACTATCTTACCACTTGCTTATGCAGTTCCATAAGTAGCATTCATATTTGCCACCCATAATAATCTACTTTGTTATCCTTATTGCTGTATTTGTTCCATGTTTCCATAATTCAGTGTTGGCCAGCAGTTTTATGCAGCAGCAGCATACAATATAGGCTGGAGAAAAAAAAAAAACATTGTAAATTGTCCATTTATCCAGTTGTCACGAAACTCAATTTCCCTGCAATGTCTGCAGTGTCCTAGAATGCATCTTCAGACCGTCAGTGCCTGTCATTCCAATCTGTGGAATGGGGCGGCTGTATGGGATTTATCTGAATATGTAGCAGGGGGCCAAAGCTGTTAGAGGCCGGAACAGCGCACAAGCCAATGATTAATATTTCCCGTTTCAGAATGACAAGGGTAAACAGCATGAACTGTGTCTGTGATGGCAGTTGACTGCCTCGGGACTGTCCCGACATGGATAGGCTGTCCCAGACAAAATACCCTTAATCCTCATCCCTTCAGATTAGCGAAACAATGCTTACAACAGGGCAAGGGCAAAGAAAAATAATATATATATATATTTAAAATGATGACTGCTGGTCTGATAAGGGAAGCCAAAAGTAAAATTGCTTTTACAGCTAAAATATGCATCCATCCCCATGTATTACTATTGAGTTCAGCTGGTAGGTTCTGCTTTAATTTTCTTGTTAAATCAAACTTTGGGCAACAAAAAAAAGGTCACATTAATGTAAATGTACATTTGTGTATTCAGCTGACATTTTCACCCAATCCCGCTATCCTCTAAGAGTAGAGGTATTAAGTCCAGTAGGTTGCTCATATACAGTCTCTCTTTCTCTCTTCTCTCTCTCTCTCTCTCTCCTCTCTCTCTCTCTCTTTATCTCTGTATCTCTTTCTCTCTCTCTCTCCTCTCTCTCTCTCTCTCTCTCTTATTTTCAGTCCCTTTTTATCTTATTTGAGCATGTTTTAATTTGTGCTGTTTTATGTAACGGTCTCCATCGTAATTGGGCGCTATAATGTAATCATCTTGCTGCAAACTGAATCTACCCACGGCTATGAATAACGTTACCTTAGCTTACCTTACCTTAAAAAGAACTGTGTGAACTCTGTGATCCACAGCCTAGCAGGGCCATTATGCCACTAAGCTTTGTTTGAAGTATTGCTTTTTTTTTAACACCGATAATGAGTGTGCATTTCATTGCAGGTTTTTCCTAAGCCTTATCTCTTTCTATAGTGGAAACTGTAGAGAGGATTAAATGCTAGGTTGAATACATAAGTCCCTTTTACTTGTATAGAGGTTAGAATCTGAGTTAAAAGTGCAGTCAGTGATTCTGGAGAACGCTTGTTGTCAAAATCACTTTTTGTCCAAATCAGTGAATATCTCCTCACGATCCTGTTTGTAACGTGTGTTGTGCTGAAAACACAGCCTAGTAAACTGGTATGTAAAAAAAAAATGATATGTAAACAAAGGGGACTAGCAACATACCCGTTTACAGAGCCTAGGCTGTGTATTAACACTGTTTTTATTTCAGCACACAGTACAAACAGGTAGCAGATTGTGAGGAGATATTCACTGATTTTGACCACAAAGCATCAGCAGCTGGCAAGACTTTGATATTAAACTGTACACCAATTATAATTTTCCCATATAATACATTGTTTATATTCAGGGCCATAACTGTGACTAAATCAAGGTAAGTGTGCACTCTTAGAAACACTGCGTTCTACTTACTTAGTCCTGCAGTTTAGTGTGTATTTTATTATCAAGTGCATATCAACAGAATGGTAAACAGCATATTACCGTTGTGTTGTCAGACTGCCCATATAGAGAGTTAGGGCACATAAAAGAACATTGGCACCCAAGAGCGTAGGTTCATTGTAATGCTAAATAGCAAAGCAAGGAGTGATTTTGCCTGTATTTATCCGCCAGGCAAAAAAAGTTATCACACTCCGGTTACTTCAGCTTAGAGCACATCCGTGGCGTGCATTCTCAAGTGCTACAGACTGATCCAGCCCACCACAAGCAAAGGTCACACCGATCAGCAGAAGCACCTACTTGTAATAATATGCTAAACGCTGAATAAGAAATAAGAAAAATGAGACTGTGGCGGATAGATAAGGCGCCATGCACTTGTCACTTTTTGTTACACGTCGTTGGAACTGAAATTTCTCGTCTGGAATTTTTGTATTGTGACTTTAAGGCCTTTTGTGTGTGAGATGGGGGTTGGAGAAAGTGAAAGCACCACAAACCTCCCACACCACAATAAGCGATTTGATACACTTGTTCCTGTTTCAATTTGACTACTGCTGTAAGAACAACGTGTGTGTGTGTGTGTGCGTGCGTGCGTGCGTGTGCGTGCTGTGTGTCGTGTGTGTGTGTGTGTGTGTGTGTGTGTGTGTGTGTGTGTGTGTGTGTGTGTGTGTGTGGTTTGGTTTGTAGGACAGGCACTGCTTCTTGAACTGAATAAACAATGGGTTGTTTTTTTCGAATATCCCCCAAAAATCTAAATCAAAAAGTGTAACAGAACAGACATACAGTACATATTTGTTTCCAGTGCAGGGATGATATGACAAGGCCAAGGGAGACACAGGATTACCGAGGACAGCAAATATGTAATTGAAAATGGGAAGATCATGTATCTGCCCCGATGTATTTCAGGAACATTTGGACAAAATGTATTTGAATATTGTACTTCTAATCTCCTCCCCACAGAGATTGCCATGTGTACATGAATGTGTATGTGTGTGTGTGTGTGTGTGTGGGTGTTAGTGTGTGTGTGTCTGTGTGTGTGTGTGTGCGTGCGCATGTGCTTGCTTGCGTGTGCGTGCGTGAGTTCGAGAGAGATTGTAATGTCTGTGTTTTCTTTTTTGCGCCTGCCATTTTTTATTTAATTTTTTTTTTCAAATCTTTTAATCCTAGATCAAATCAAATGGCTTTGATATATATTTGCTAGTATCAAGCATAACGTCTCTGTGCCCGTTGTATGTTGTCTAGCTAAAGCAAGACGGATAAAGAAAAAAAAGGAAAAAAAAAGCTCTTAATAATAGATGAGCCTGTATGGGATAGAGTCCAGACCGGCCACAGGGGTTTATGTCCTAATGTTTCCACAACAAAGTGCAGAGTATATCCTCATGCTGATGTACTTACTGTCAGTGGTTTGATTCCCTCTCTGTCTTTGGGTTTCTGATTCACATGCGTACTAAAAAAAAAAATACCCTACAGCATAGCAGGACAAAAACATAGACAGTCGACAATTTGATTCTTTTATTTAACATTTATCTAAGATGGCAGCAACTGTTTTGTCTGTGCGTCTGTGGTGTGTCTGGTCTCTCTTTTACACTGATATTCTAAGATAACGTCATATCAACTATAGAGCTCTCTTCAATCAAATGTTGTTCAGCCTATTTTTCACAATAAAATATTACAGTGAAGAAACAGTTTTTTTCTATTGTACTAGAGTAATATATATCCTCTAACACTTAAAAATAGTACCAGACATTGTTTCACCCTATAACCTATAGCCTTTGGGTGCAACATAACAAGGTCAACCAAACAAGAGTGTTATCACTATGTATGTATGTGAGTTTGGTGCCTTGTTTTAATGTGTCTTCAACGTGCATGCATCCAGTGTTTGAGGTTAATGAGTTTGCATTGATGATTAAATGCCGTTTTTAAGTGTTAATAATTTTTCCCTGAATTTATAACAAATAGATAGCAAGTCTCTCTCCAAATACATGTTTGTGTTTATGTAGGACTGAGATCATTCACACACACATAGATATGAGTAAAGCATGAGTAAAGGCGGCCCATTGACGGGACTTTTTCAGTTTGTTTAGGTGGGCCTGGGGCATTAAACAATTCAAAGTTTCATTGAACGAACAAGTTTTACGTATAGGGCCAAAACGGGAACCAAAGTGCCCCTTGCAAGGTGTTTATAGACGGTGGTTCTTGGAGGTTGATTGAACGCTTAGCAGATAAGCTTTGGGGCGACATTAGATATCCCAGTGGGCAGCGGATGCAAGGGAGCTTAATCTCATTTATCCACCATGATGTATCCAAAGTGACTCTGTGTTTTTTTGTGCCCGTGGTATCGTTTGTGAACACTCCTTGGGTTCCAAGGGCAAGTGGAAGTGTCCATCAGAGCAGGGTCCATTGATTGCCTCCAGATTTGATTAAGCTCTCGGCTGTATTCCAAATGTAAGACAATAGCATTGAGATAATCTCACCTTTCCGCCTCCTTGCAGGTCAGACGTAATGCGTTTTTTAACGATACGGCCGGTGCAGACTCTTTCCAATGTTATATACCTCATCTAAGTTTTAACCCTGGCGTGTCTTAAAACTGCTGGCTTCCACTCAAAAAAATACACAAAATGATCTTTATTTAAAAAAATGTTTAAGGTTATTTTTTTGGAAATGGGGCAGAGAAGGGGTAATGACAGAGAACGACCACGGGCTGGATTCTAACCGGGTCTGCTGTGAAGAGGACTGAGACCCTATGGGGGGCTCTGGTGGGGGGGGGGGCTCTAAGCACACCACAAGCACCCCAGGGAAGGCCAAAAAAAAGGTCTTGCTTATTAAATTAACATTTAAAATAGCCACCTTGATAATTAGGATTTGATATGTAGAAAGGCATGTTAAAGGTAAACACTCCTAACTCACCCCCACAGTCTTGAAAGGGGTCATCTCCTCCCAAAGGCCAATCTCCTCTGACTCTTAACTAGGACACCCAGTCCATCCACAGAAGCCTACAGCCAAACATCTTTATTAGGGCCTCATTAGCCGCCTTCCTATACAAATTTATTCACTGCCGAAAATTACAAAACCAGGCTCAGGGCAGGGAAAAGCACAGCCCGGTAAATCATTAATTGATGATCCTGCATACCCACACTCATTCTACTGTACTGTATTTCTCTCCAAGCTGTATGAAAAACAGACGAAAAACTTAAAAAAAAAAAAAAAAAAAAAAACGTTTTTTGCCTCGAACTGTCTCCACACCATAAGATCTTTTTTTCTTAATGGAGGGCTGCTGAAAGGCATTTGACCAGGATCTTCAAATGACCTCGCCTTAGTCTGTTCTTCCTGGGACACATGTATTATGTTATATGGTCCCCAATTAAGTGTATAAGGGCTAAGGGAGAGAAAAAGTAAAGGAGGAGGACAATTTAATTTTTGTTTTCATTATGGTCTTCTAGAATATAGTCGAAATGTTGAGGAGCAATTGGAAATACAATGTTGCGAAACAAAGACGAAATACAAGGTCTAGAACAAACTCCGCAGAAGACCGAGGTCGTTTCAGACATCCTCTAACACAGTCTTGAACTGTCTAGTCTATTCTCAACATTGTATTTTGTCTTTTTTCACAAAATTGTATTTTCTTTTTTAACCCATAAGAACCCGCAACCAGTTCTACTTATAGGAAAAATATGAGGGATGGAACACAGACTAAGTAGACCACATAGAACACATTTCTGATGTTTTCTCATTTTTTTTTTTTTTTTTGGGAAATTTTAATTTTTTTTTAATCCAAAATATTATCAAAACTTTTTTTTTTTGAACCCTAATATTACAATGTGTTGTCATTAATTTTTGTTTAGATTTGTTCAAATGTACTTTGAATTTAGCAAAAGAACATATATTAATTCAAAATAAATGAAAAACTAAAATTAATTGATTAGCTTATTACCATTTTTGTTATTGTGACAAATACGTCACTCCAATTTTTTTTTACTATTTTGAGGCTAACGGCCCGATGTGACGTATACGTCACAGCGATATTTACCTAACTTGTTCTATATAAAGTTGTTAATGAAATATGGTCAGACTAGGTTAAATGTAACACAGGACACCCTATTAAAGCATTAGAAGTGTTAAATGGGTTTTAACTCACCTTTAGTAACAAAAAACAAGCTTTTGAAATTTGCTAATTTCTCTAATTGTGTGCAGCTGTCACTCTGCAATCTTTGGGAAGTCACTTCCTGACACAGTCACATGGCTGTCACATGACAACCACACCAGGATGTTGAGTATATGTCACTAAGGGACTTAATGAGTAAAAATCTAGTATAAACCTGTATGAGGACAATTTTTGGACATTCAAAGTGTGTGTAACACGGATGTCACCGTGGGTCCTTATGGGTTAAGATTATGTTTTTTGGCATTTTCAAGCTTTATTAGATAGTGGAGAGTTGAAATGGGGAGACAGAGAGAGAGAGAGGGGGGATGACCTGCAGTAAAGGTCCACGGGTCGGATTTGAGCCCACGACCATTGCAACGAAGGCCCGGAGTCAATATGGTGCATGCCACCAGAGTGCCCCCACAAATGTAACTTTCAATTAATAACTTTATTATCCAAGTGCATACCTATCAATTTTGTCTTCTCTCCGGTGGCCCTGATTTAGTCTCCTGTAGAAATGACATAGGACTACACAGTATTAAAGGCCTTTGTCTCCCAGGGTTGAACAAAGGGTATGTGGGTCACGCTGGCATGAGCTGCCTATACTCAGTAGGGTAGGGGGTACTGAAATAAAACACCCTCCTCCCAATATGACAGTCATTTCCTTGCCAGGGATGGGTTCTCCAAAGAGGTGTGTGTGTGTGGGCTTTCTATTTCTGGTGTGAAGAGATCTCATTGAGACACAGTTAAAGTCAGATATCCTACTGGTATGTGATAAAATATTAGCCTGGCAAATCCATTTATTTCAGGTATTTTACTTTTACACTCCACAAATGTTGCGGTTTTCCATCCCATTCTGTATGCAAGGCCTCATCCCATTAATTGTATTCAACGCTCGACTGATTTCTCCCATAATAACGCCGGTGAATGTTCAGAACCACAGTGATGTTATAGAGGAGTGGAATCAGTTTACATCATGCCGGCTTTGAAACGCTAATCGACTTGATTGTTATTAATTTTGACATTACGTTCCAATTAAAGATAGCAAAACATTGATTTCAATTTTTCTATTTCATTTTCTACGGTTTGGAGATTAAGAGGCATTGATCACACCTGGATGACTCGGTGTGTGTGCGAGTGTGTAGGTGTGTGTGTGTGTGTGTGCGTGTGTGTATGCGTGCGTGTGGTGGGCGTGTGTGTGTGTGTGTGTGTGTGTGTGTGTGTGTGTGTGTGTGTGTGTGTGTGGTGTGTGTGTGTGTGTGTGTGTGTGTGTGTGTGTGTGTGTGTTGTGCGCGCGCGCATAGCTAATTAAAGAATGAGATGGCAATTAAGATAATGAGTTGGAAGTTTTCAGATGGAACACACAAACAACTATTTAACCCTATCTGTCTGTCAGGGATTTGCCCACTTAGTTCTAGGTATACTGTAGTGGTATCTTCCACTTTCTTAGTACATACTTTAGGAGATTTCCCCAATTGTTCATGTATACTGGTATGCAGGGGCACACTTCGTAAGGCAAACATGGTTGTCTGTTTCGTTTATATGTGACTATATTGAGTATAGTATTTTTAGTTTTTGTTTTTATTCCATAAAGAATCCAGCTTTTCCTAAAGTTTAGTATCTACGATGACATGCTAAATACAGTTAACAGAGTGGACATTGATATCATGATTAGCTATAGTCACTGGAATTAAATCTCACTGTCTAGTTTTGCTTCCCAGCTTCCTCCTGTTATGATTTCAGTAGTGGCAAGTTGCCAAAAACTGAGTCCAAAAAAACATGGTCTCTTTTAATTGTATTTCAGCTTTTCTTCTGTCCCCAGTTTGCTTGTAATTAGGCAATGTCTACCTGAAATAAACCAAAAACAGAAATGCAACAAAGAAGGAATCAGTTGGTATGATTACACCATTAAATCATGGCTAGACACAAATGCGTCAATACAGTTTTGATGTCCAAATAATCAAAAGGAAACCACAAAAAAATGTATTTCAGAGATACTTTTCTAGTCTTTTTTTTTTTACATTTCGAATATAAACACAACAGCAATTAACTGAGTTGTGAACAGGGGCCGTTAGCCAGCCTCTGAGAATAATAAGACTGTGTCTCTTATCCAATTTTTTCAGTTGAACTTTTGACTTCTCCCCTGTTGTTTTACGAAATTGAGACAATAAATCACCTTTTTTCTATTCTCGGAGATGCATCAATATACAATCTAAAATTATGTCTTATTTGTGTCACACACTGCCCAACACAACAATAATGAATGACATTCGGTGACACTTAACTATTTCTTCCTAGCATTCCCTGAATTACTGTAATTGCCGAATGTTTTGTGTGAGGATTGTTGTAAGGGCTTGAAATCTTGAAATAGCTCATTAAAAACAATGTTGGTATGATAGTGTGTGTGTGTGTGGTGTGTGTGTGTGTGTGTGTGTGTGTGTGTGTGTGTGTGTGTGTGTGTGTGTGTGTGTGTGTGTGTAATTACATATTTTTGCCATGGATTTATTAATGTTTTTCTCCAGATGCAAAGGCTGACCTGATTTTTCTTAATGACTAAGAACCCATAGTTCACACTGGTCCGATAGACATGTCTTACACACCGACGGAGTTGAAAGGAAATCTGGACTAATTAAATGAGATATCCGTTTCAATGGGGCATTCCTGAGGAGAGTGTGCGGTTGGAATGTTCCTTTGATTATAATAGCAGTGTATTTATTAATATTGGATAGAGCGAGGTCTACCTTTTGCAATGTGTGGCCACTGATGTACCAATCAAGTTATGTAGGTGGGAGTGGGCATTCATAATTCATTCATTCATTTTACTTTTAAATTACTTTGTTTAAAATTGTTCTAATTAGAGGGGACTGCGGTGTATGTGCTTGTAATACATATATATGGACGTAAAGAGTAATTAAAGAAGTGTTTCACTGCGCCGCCCTTTGTTTGTATAGCAGTTTACAGAGCCTAGGCTTGATAAGTTGAGATTGCTGTTTAAGATAATGTCTGCTAAAAGATGGTTGTATTGTATAGGAGAAATATACAAACACAAACGGACAAGGTTTAGTCAAGAGAATGACCGCATGTTCAGGAAAAACTGATCATAGTCTTTTACTCCTAGTAGATTTATTAAAAATGCATTGCCCCCCCGCTTGCCATAAAGAATGTAAGCTGTCCAAAACCATGCCATTACTACACTTGAGGTTGTGTGTGTGTGTGATTTCCTGCTCTACACATCAGAAGATATTAGACTCAGAAAAAAACTGAACAAGCTATTAGGGAATACTGTATATGCTCTTGAATGTAAAGTGAATGATTGTATGAAGAGAATAATTGCTCATAAGACTTCACTTTTCCCTTTATATACAGTATAAGGAAGGCCCCCATGGTATTTTCAGTTTTTTTCTTTTTTTATCATATTCGATCATGTGATTTTTATTTTTATTTTTCGTTCCACAAGCTCTCCAAATGCCTCTTCAAAACCCAGTAAAAAAATAATTATCAAGGCTTTGGACTATGAAAAAAATAAGAGCGGGTAATTAGCACCACTGAATTAATCAGAGATAGGGAAAATTGCAATTATACTTCTTCTTATTAAGTTATTTTCTGGACCACCATGCCATTATTTTTTTCCCCGGTATAGCATTCCCTCGTGGGACTCATTAATAACAATGGCATATTTCAGGAAACTTTAAAAGTGGTGGGTTACAAATCAACTAAATCCTTTTCATTACAAGCCCACCAACACAATGTTTGGGCTTTGTTAGGATGGAAATATGGTCGATTTAACTTTAACAAGGAGCAGTTTTTTGTGAATATGCAGGACCCTCTCTATTTTCCATATCCCGAATATCCATAAATGAAGGCAGCCGTTGTGAAGGACACAACTAAATATGACATACATGCATAATTTTTAGGAATCGTTCAATTACTATTAAGATTATAAGATAGTTTTTTAATTGAACATATCCAGAACGATGATAATTTGCCCATCACACACATTTACTACAAACTGTTTTCCTGTTTTAGATATATGCATAACCAAGCCTTTATTGTGTTGTCATGACACACATTTCACACTTAAAAACATTGCATTAAATGATAACTGGTCATTGTGTTATCATAATACCTTTGTCCGTGTTAGAAAAACCTACACTAGATATTTTCTGATGCACTCACTTTAACGTGCCTAACAGCCTCCAACTGTCAGACCCTGCCAATGGATATGGATGGACCTGATTCAACTAATTACACAGATGAAAATAGTGCCCCTTCTTCCCACCTTAGAAATAAGACAAATCCAGTCATTATTTAAAAAAAATCCAGTTTATTCCATGTTTAGTTTATTCAGCGCAGAATATTTATTATGTACTAAATAGATAAAGTTACAACATGGTGTGAGGTTAAACATGATTAAATAGTGAGTAGCCACTCAAAAATCATCTTGGTAAAAAAAAAAAAAAACATTTTAGCCAGTTCTTCAGAAGAGCCCTTAGAGCCATTTGGGAAGCACTGGCCATGTACTGTGGATTAATTTAGTGTTGTCAAGCTGTGCAGACCACATGCTAGGTCATAGCCCCAGTCTCCTCATAAACGCTGCTGCACTCTCCATTGGAGATCCGCTCCAAAACGCCCGTCATTTGAAGTTGATGTTATGCTATTTAAAGTATTCATATTTCATCCCTAAAGATGGCATAACCATTTTACTTTTAAAGTTAACATACCAATAGGTTACACTGTGGAGAAATGAAGCGCGCAATTATTTATGCTAACTTATCAAGTGTTCTAATAATTGCAATGAAAAAACGCATTGAGTTTTGATTTGGTGTATTCATTTATTGTATATGATATATTTTGAGTTGTGAACATTTCATACTTTCTTTATGATATTTCGACATCAATTTCAATGTCAGTGTAAGACTGTTTTATTGTTGACCTTGTGAGATCTCTTCAGAAAAAAATAGTGACATTTTCAACAAGCTTATGAAGATAAATACACATTCAAATAACAATCATCTTACAGTTTAAGTCGTTCTGATGCCCCCTTAGAAATGCTAAGAAAACATTGTTATAATTGATATTGATTGATTGTTTGTTTGGTCGGTAAAAACTGATTCTTACATGTTGTAAATACAGCGGTAAACAAAGACACAACACTCGAGAACTGAACAAATATTGTTACCAATCATACAGACAATAAACGGCACTTTTGGGGAGCGAAACAACCCTTTAAAGATCTTTCACGCACACGGTCAGCCATTATCTTGAGCCTTTTTAACTTTGACAAGGGTTATAATCACAGAAAAACATGACGTGGTCATTACAAACAGGGCTTTGCAGTGCTGTCACAATCCCCCCCCCCAATCTTCAAATAATGGCGATATGAAAATGGCACGATCATTATAATGACAAAGGCATTTCACTCCATGTGTTGCTTGATAGTCGGCTCAATTAAACTGAACCAATAATGTATTGTGGCTTGTGTCCAAGGTCATGAAAAAAAACCTGTGAATGTGAACATTGTATTAGATTATTATATTTGTATGTAATATGTATCAGGCACATATATCTGGCCACTAACAAAAGCACAATCATGCATTGTGTTTTTTGTTTCATTGTTGTTTTGCAACGTTTTGGTCAACTGCGGGCATTTTTAAATGTGCTATAAAAAAAATATTTGTATAAATTGATCTGACATTGATTTCAGTAGCTTAACTGGTATAGTGCAAACCGTTAACGCCTAGTGTTTTACACAGTGGTCCCGGGTTCAATTGCAGCCCACAGCCCTTTGCTGAATGTCATCCCCATTACGAATCGATATCTCCATATTGTCAAATGAAGCATGAAAAAAGCCACACTCAATAATACATTGATTTGATGCAATGCTATTAAAGGTGCAGTGTGTAATATGACATCATCAAGTAAGTTCTACAAAGTTCTAGAATGCAACGCTCCCTGGGTAACCCCAACCCTTTAGAATAATAACAGAAGCTACAGTGGCCTTCAAGGACAAGAACAATTCTACATTCCAAACAATGCACCTGATGACATTCCAACTATGACACTTTCAAGATGGCGGCACTAGGCCTTGGTCCAAAATATGCAGAAATATGGACATATATGAGACCCTTTCTAAGGGAAAAAATAATAATTCTCAAAAAATAATTCAGCTATTATGCACTACATTAAACGTGCTTATGGATATTATAATTACTTTCTACAAAATCTGCTAGGAAATCAAACCCACAATTCTACACACTGCAGGTTTATTAAGTATAATGCAAAAATGTCCATCCATCGTCAATACCTGCTTATTGCTATTTGGTGTTGTATTCGAGTTTGTTGATTCAACTTAATTTTTATACATATATGTATTTGTACAGTATGTGTACACTGTGCATGGTTGTCAGGGACTCAACCTTTTCCATTGCATTTGGTAAGACAGATAGCATACTATAGAAAGACACACTTACTGTATAATGAGCCATTTATAACCTCAACATCAACATGCTTTCTTCACACTCTCTCTTAATATTAATTTGCTCTTACAGTGTGTCACATGTACGTAGCATGTTTTTCTCCCTACTGAATACAACCAATTACCAAGTCAAACGTTGCCACTTTCACAGACGTCTTTGCAAACCCATTTCAAACTGTCACGGCTGCACAATTACACATGAAAGGCTCCTTCATGTACAGAAGCAATTTTTTTTTTCAGATTCTAATATAAGGAAAACCATGTCATTTATATGTCGGTACACACAACCACTAATAACCTATATTGAGCATATGGGCCCTTGTTTCTTATGGATTCCTTAGGGAGATATGGAGTTGTGATCCAGGTGTATTACTGAACAAAATGAATTGGATGTGGATCTATAATGCATTAGTCATTACTTACAGGGAGCGCTGATGGGATCTTCGGCTACATTTGTTTGAGGTCTGGAGAATTATATTATTTCTTTCTTTGTCTAGAGGGAAAAGGCATATAGCTAATAAAGGCAGTGAGTGAGTTATTACCAAGGTGGTGTGTAGTGCATAATAATGCAATGTTACCACTGGAGTGGCAATGTAAACCTCTGCTCTAAGTGGAAATATGCATTCAAGTGCAAGGTGTTTGGGATATTACAATGTATGGACATACAGCCCTGGAAAACATAAAGAGACCACTCCAAATGTTCAGTGTCTCTCGTTTTACTGTTTATAGGCATATGTTTGAGTAGAATGAACATTTTGGTTTTATAATATAAACTTCTCACAGCATTTCTACCAAAATCCAATACATATTTTGTCATTAAGACCATTTTCAATATAATGTAGAGATGAAGAAAAATCCAGACATATATATATATATATATATATCTATTAAACATGATGCAGCATGTAGTTCAAAGTCTTAATGCAAAGTCTGTATTTGCAACATACTTGCACAACACTTTAAAGGACATTTCATAAATAAACTATCCTTAACAGTCCAGCAGTACACAATGTTTGTATGTAGTTGACTAGGTTGGCAGAGTTGAGAGAATAAGCTTCTCTATCAAACTTGTATTCTTTACACCGACTTATGTAGCCTTTGTCATGTGCACTACGATACCAGGTAAGGTGTATGGAATGCAAAATAAACTACAATTTAAACAAAATAGAATGTTGTTAATGGAATATAATTGAACACATTTTGTGTCAATCGACGCCTCAATTTATTTTGAAGAAGTTGAGTCTAAGTAACTTATCATCATCCCTGTACCACAAGGGACGTTTAATATTCCATATGCTTTGATATACTGTCGGTATTAATTTAGTCTTTTGATACTATAGACCTTCAGAATATGTCAATCTGTAGGAGGAAGAACATTATTAGCAACACAAACATACATATAATTATGCACATATCTTCAAAAGTCGACGTTTGGAAACAATCGGGATGTAAAGTGCGTAGGCGACACATACTGCGAGTCATCACCTTCTGTATTACACAACAGAAACAATGTTTTTGCTTGGATTTCATTTTTTTTTTTTGCATTGCTACAGTTATCATTTCTTCTGTTAAAGGTGCAGTGTGTAGTATCTGAATATTTAGTGGCAACTTGTGGTGAAAGTTCTTGAATGCAACACTCCCTGGGTAACCCCTCCCTTTGGAATAATAAAAAAATCTACAGTGGCCTTCAAGGACAAGAAGCTAGTTACTATGGCTTCATCCACCACTGCCTCAATTTTTTTTCCACAATATCAAGTGATGAGGTGAATATGTATTTAGTCTGCGACGCTTTGGTGGTGTAGTGGATAGAGCGCGTATCATATTGGCTCCGGTCTTCATTGCAGGGTGGTCGAGCAATGGTTTCGAGTCTCCCCTCTCTCTCTCTGTCTCCCCATTTCAACTCAGTGCTATCCAATAAAGCTTGAGAATGCCAAAAAATAAGATGTATTAAGTTATTTATGCTACAGTAAAAATAAATAAATAATTAAAACCTTGAAAAAACTTTTATAACAAATAACACATTGAAGGACACGCGGTCAGGACAAACCATATATGGGCATACATACAGTATTGGCAGCTGCTGGCATTGAACCGTTGACCTTTTCCTTCTTATATTCTCCAAAAAGTGCCGGGCCAACCTGACAAGACTTGAATGTTCCTTGGCTGGGGGGGGGGGAGAGGAAGGCTTGCCTGGTGACATTCAAACCCGTCCCTTGAGATCTTAGCTTGGCTCTGGGCGCTGCGCTCTTTACAAGGTCCCTCCGTCTAAAGCAGGTCCACAAGCAGGTGGGGATAATAATTAAGCATGATTACCAGACATTAATCCATCCGTAGAGTGACAGCCACAGCTGCCGCAACTCTTATAGCTGTCACCTGTCGCACACAGGGCTTCCAGGTGACTTAACAAAGTATATACAGCCATCACGGATGTCCTACCACCAACTCTTTAAGCTATTGTCTACAGAAAATAAATAATGCAATTTCGCTTGGCTTGGCTGTACCTATAGGCAATGGGGAGACACAAGGACAGAGGAAAATGATATGTATTCGCCAAATGGGACATCTCAGTCATTATCATTATGTGTTGCAATGTTAAACACTTTTCTTTGTAAGGTAACGTTTCACTGACCTTTTTTATGCATGTCCTCTATCAGAATGTTAGGCAAGGTTTATTTATAAGCACAATTCAGACACAAGGCCATTCAAGTGTTTTACAGGGGCAAGACTAAAATACACAATACACACTAAAGCGAGAGACACTGAACATTTGGAGTGGTCTCTTAATATTTTCCAGAGCTGTATATGGTACTGTGTATCCATATACTATATATTTCCCCACTTACTGCCAACATATTTTTAAAGGCCCATTTTTCTGGGTTTTTTCTCCATAACTGATTCCTGGGCACTACTAGCACAGGACAAAACATACTGTGCTCCTTGCACCTTAACAACTAAAGTGCTATGAAAGCCCTTTCTCCTCTGCCATCAGGGGACACCAAAATGTGCCAGCTTTTCGGCCACAACAGTTCCAGGAGGACAAAAAAAAGTTGCCTTGTGTGTAGTAAACCAAGGCCAAGTTAGTGTTGTGGATTATAAGGGAATGAGGTTCTCCTTGGGACTATTGAATCTTGGGTAAGTATTCACAAAGTGTGAGCAAAAGAACCTTGAGAAACTTTTTAGCTTTTTTTTCTCAAATCTTAACCACATGAATTGAGTGTTGAGCTGACTGCATAGTGTGGGCTTCTTCGGGAATACAAAACACGTTGAATGAATTAATTTTTAAAAAAAACAGCCATGACTTTTTTAGTGGTATCCTTTTATGGGCATATGTATGTCTGTTCCTTTAAAGGTATATCAGGTTGAAAAGCAGTGTGTGCTTAACAATGTTAAAATGTTGTAATTTTCTAAGCTAACTGGCTGAAATATCATACTCAATTGTCAGATACGATGAGAGTGGTATTGGTTTTCTCACCTATAGCTTGAAATGACAAACTATATAGGCTATCGGTGAAAATATGTTTAAACATTCTTCTGTGATAGTGCTACAATGTGTTTTATCAACATTTAACTCTCTCGGGTAGAGTTTGCGCCATGCTGCATCTCTGGTTCAACCAGGGGACACAAACAGTCTGATTTAAACAACTTACTTTCACTTGAGTCAGATATTATAATACGACTGAAGCAAATAATAATTGGCTTCACACAAGCACACAGCACACAACATCTTTCCAAAAATGTGTGGAAAAAAAGGGTTTGCGTTGCGTCCATATTACCAGTGATCAAAGGGTATTTGAGTTGTTTTGTCTGCATGCCTTTCCTTATGAATTTAATATGGGAGCTGTTTTGTTTATCTTTTACAGTAACTTAATTGCTGCCTGTGGAAAAACAGATGTCTCGTCACCTTTCATTACGAAAGGGACGGGCTGCGAGATCCAAGAATCCAGCACCACAGGGCCACCAGAACACACCAACGTGAATTTCAATCACGCCAGACACACACACACTGACACAGCGCGCCGCCATTAGATTAGCACAAGAACAGAGGGGAAAAGTAAAGTGAGACATACATATGATTTACATTTTTTAGCATGGTAAACTATTGGACATTCTGAGCATGGGGAGATTAATGAGATTTTTTTTAGTTTTTGTTTTCCAAGTATGCTTCGTTTTATATAAGCATTACTACGGGTTACGAGACTTTTTGAATACTGGTGTGTTGTATAAGTGAGCAGAACAATTAGGTTAGACAGGAAATCTATGGATAAGGTTAATAAAGACATGGCTCAAGGCCCCTTCGGACAGACAATGCTGCTTTGTGTATAGCGTATGTGGACATGATATCTTTGTGAGTGATAGTGACAGCTATATGACATTATAGCTGTTCTGTTTGCTAACTGCATTTATAGAGGAGTGATGAATTGTGTCCATTATCGCCGTGCCCCTTTGCAAGTTCAGTTCAGGGCATTGTAGCATAGTCTGTATGTAACATATTATTTTGAAAAAAAATAAATTATACAAAATTGTTTTGTCTTCCTTACTTTTTTAGATGTTAATGAAGAGGCAGTTGTACCTAAGAATTGCATCATGAATCAATGTGCGTCATCACAACAATTCTGCATTTCAAAAATTGCCAAATAATTTCCTCTAGTTGAAAGATATGGTAATACAAAAGTCACACAAAAACTTTTCCTCTGAGGGCGGCTTCACCAATCACAAGGACCGATGGTTTACTCAGCCAAGTGTTTCTGCTATTTTCCCATAATTTTCTAAGATTTTATTTCCATTTTTTACCTAATTAGCCTCCACTCGCAAGCTCTTACAATCCATCAAAACAATGCGACCAAAGAAATGGACCAAAACACTAATTGAAAACCAGAACCAAAGCCCATGACAGATGTGTTATTTTTTGCTGTTCAAACACATTGTAGCTTCACACAGATACAGTCCGGGGCCTCAGCGAGGGTCAGAAAAAGAGCCCACTCACACCCACTAATGTGTTCGAGGCACATTAATAGTGCCAGCCTTAGGTCGTTAAGAAAAGCATCATCTTATTTCATTCCCCACTGGCCTTAAAACCTCAGCCAAAGCCTGCATGTGTTAGCTCCAAGTGTTCACCATTTGGCACACACGTTCAAATAAATGTTGGTACTGATTTTATGAAAAGGACACTCTCTTTCTTGCTAATGGCTGTTAAAAGATAATTTACTATTGCTTTAAAGGCTACTTAGAACATCTTCGGTGTTGCCAAAAAAAAACCTTATTAGGGTGGTGTATATCCTTCAGCAAGACACTTTATAGTTAGCTCCCTAATTCACTAGAACCGTCCAATAAAAGTTTTCGACCAATTACCTAATGGGGAAAGATTTGGACATCTGGCCAAGATTCATTTATAACACAACTTATTGATATTAACAAATGCTCACTTGGATGTCTTACGGCAAATTACGTGTGTTAATGACCTATGTGCATTGAGGTAATGGCTCATTAGCGAATGGGTAATCAACATTTGTAACATTGCATTTTTTAGACAATGAAAAAAGACTGGCTTAACACTATAACACCAAATGCATTTGTTTTACAACCTGGCAACCCAAATTGTCTTCTGATGTGTTACTCGAAGGTGTTAGTGAACTCTTGAGAAAAGGTGTGTGTGTGTGTGTGTTGGGGTGTGTTTTGTGTGTGTGTGTGTGTGTGTGTGTGGTGTGCATCTGCCTACAGTAAAACGGTGCAGATTTCGCTGTATTATTTACTTGCAATCGACAGTTTTATCTGTATTGCGTAGTGACACATTTTGATGCCCCAAATGCCACTGTGTGTAAATAAAGGAATGTTAAGTGCTGGCTGGTTTAAACTGTCCGCGGAGAATGAGCTTTTCTTGCACTTATCTTAAAGCTTTAGTGCGTAACTTTTTCATATGAATGATTGTCGGTTACATTCAAGACATCGCCAAACGAGTTGACAGAAAGTTGATTAAGCCTGTCAGCTCCACAAAGCTATCTGTATGTCTCAGTGTGGCAGCGTTTACAAACTGATTTCGCTCAGAAAAATCCCAAGAAGAGCCCAAGAAATGTATCAGTTGTTGATTCTACTGCTAAGAAAAACCTGGAAGGTATGCGCAATCAATGTATGCTTAACTCATGCATAAGCGCTGACATTGTAGTTGTAATTACTCAATATTCCTCATGCCTGCAACATAAGTTACGCATTATAGCTTTAAAGTATATGTAGGTATATATATTTGTAAACCTTTCTTTTTCTTGCTGTATTGCATTACCTCAACTTTCACATCACTTATTCTGCATAAAACATTTTTGGTTTTTTGTCGATTCCTGATAGAATATGTTTCTGTCATTTGCATAATGCTGTGAACACATTTTCCCAAAAGCCTTTGCAGGTTTTACTGTCAACACAAGTCATCCGGGTTTCACCTTTTATCAGCTCCACACTCAGCACTGCCACAGATAAATCCCTCTCGCTCTGTCACCATGCTGCTTATCACTCACTGTGCAATACTGTGGTCACAGCAGGGTGAGTGTGTTTGTTTGTGTGTTCGTTGTGTGTGTGTGTGTGTGTGTGTGTGTGTGTGTGTGTGTGTGTGGTGTGTGTGTGTGTGTGTTGTGTGTGTTTTGGTGTGTCACAGCAAATACGCACAAACAAGATGAATCAGCTGCTTGTCAGTAGAAGTCACTGCGGCCGATATAGCAGCATTTTGAATTTACCTCAAAAGTAAGATTATTTAAGCCAATAGCAATTAAAATGGCCGATAGTTGACGTTTTTTGTTCCTAACAGATTTTTATCAAGTTTATTTCTTAATGGTGAGCCTTCAAAATCAATGTTGAAACCAAGTCTTAACTGATATTTGTAACTCTTCAGTTGTGCATTCAGTAGCTGTGCTTAAGCATATAATGTACTGCTTCAGAAATGCAATCGTATACAACAGCAAACACATTTGCTTCTTCTTCTTTTGTTAAACAATTCTCCTTGAAAGGCAATGGGACCTTGTAAATGTTGCCTTGAACCACTTTGATGCATTGAAGCAACCCAGAGCAATGTTGCCTCTATCTACAGTATCTCTCTGTCAGGACATTTGAATTGAAATTGCCCTTTTCTGCTCCCAACGCCTGGAAAAAACTGCATCTAACATGATTCAAGAGACGTTGTTTTTTTTCCATGGTGTGAGCTATCTAACCTGGTGACAATCACAATGCCACCCATGTGTATAATAGTCTGTTTGGACATCGTTCCAATCAGTGAGGTTAGCGAGCGCAAACATGTTACCAAGTCGCTGATTCGAGGTGTAGGACATTGTCAAAAACCTATACATATATTAGCATTGTAACGTGTGAGTTTGAAGCTTTGAGGAAAAGTGATGTGTACATGGTTGTGTGTGTGTGGTGTGTCTTTAACAAAGCCCTCAAACATGTTCGGATTATTTGAAGGCACAGACAAGGCATACGCGTGTGTTATTTTGAAAATAGAATATGAATCACAAAAAATGTACACGACTGAACAAAAATGATGCGTCCATGTGTGTGTGTGTGTGTGTGTGTGTGTGTGTGTGTGTGTGTGTGTGTGTGGGTGTGTTGTGTGTGTCCTTACCAAAGCACTCCCCAGTATGTTTGGATGATTCGAGGGCACAGACCAGGCACATAAGCGTCTGTTATAAATTTAGCTGCAGAGTCTTGGCCTTCCTCCGTTCCCCCACGATGACCAAGGCCAGTTCCCCCGATGATGGAGGGAGAGAGAGAGAGAGATGGAGGAGAGAGAGAGGGAGAGATGGAGAGAGAGAGGAGATATAGAGAAGTAGAGAGAAATGGGAGAGGAGCATTGAGAGGAGAGGAGACAAGAGAGGAGAGAGAGAGATGGAGAGATAGATGGAGAGAGAGAGGGACATTGAGAGAGAGGAACAGGGAGATGGAGAGAGAGAGAGAGAGAGAGAGAGAGAGAGAGAGAGAGAGAGATGGAGAGAGAGGGAGATAAGTAGAGAGAAATGGAGAGAGAAGTGTAGAGAGAGAAATTGAGAGAGAGAGAGAGAGAGGGGTCAGCTCTGGCAGCATGGAACAAAGTGGACTTGACAAGTGTGAAAGATTTAGTGCTGGGCATTTAGAGTGATCATCTTTTCCCCTTTGTCAGCAGGTAGGAGAGAAATATCTCCAGTGCCCTTTACCGTGTCCTTGAATGGGGTTTTGATGGCACAGAGGGTGATCCTGCCTCGCTGTATGTCTCCCCTACGCTCTGCTGTGTGCTGTGCTGTGCTGTGCTGTGCTGTGCTGTGCTGTGTGTGCTGTGCGTGCCCGGCCGGGTACATTGCCTGAGCTAATGACTGTTATTGCTCAATGTGGGATTATTATTATTACCCCAATGGCCTCAGTTCTGACTTTGCTACTAGTCTGGCAAATAACATGTTTTTTTTACTGATTCATATCTGGGGAAAAATATGGTTGTATATGATTATTGTGAATAACATGTGAGGCCTCAAAGAACTGTGAAAAATAGAAATTAAATTGTAATGTGAAAAGGTGTTAGTAGGCCTACATTCTACAAAGTTTAATAATGTGGATTTTTTAGTTAATAGATGTTTGTCCTTGAAGGCCACTGTAGCTTCTGTTATTATTCGAAAGTGCTGGGGGTTTACCCAGGGAGCGTTGCATTCTAGAAGGTTCCCCACTAGATGCCACTAATATTCAGATATTACACAGTTAAAGGTGCAGTGTGTAATAAAGACATCATCAAGTAAGTTCTAGAACATTCTAGAATGCAACGCTCCCTGGGTAACCCCACCCCTTTAGAATAATAACAGAAGCTACTGGCCTTCAAGGACAAGAACAATTCAAATTGTAAACAATGCACCTGATGACATTCCAACTATGACACTTTCAACATGGCGGCCACTAGGCCTTGGTCCAAGGTATGGAGAAATATGGACACATATGAGACCCTTTCTAAGGGAAAAAAAAAATAATTCTAAAAAAAAATGTTCAGCTAGTATGCACTAATTAAACGTACTTATGGAAAGTATAAATATTTTCTACAAAATCTGCTAGGAAATAAAACCCAACATTCTACACACTGCAGGTCCAAGTGCACATGTAATGTGTACATGCATAGATCAATCGTATACACTTTAAAAGACAATTTTGTACAATACTGTTCTCTATAAGTTACAACTGAAGGGTACACATGTTCTGTAAATCTATAGATAAATCGGATACCCTTTAAAAGTTGATGTTGTACCCCTTTTTCAACTTTTTACCATCAAATTCGGGTACATAATTGGCATCAAAGGTACAAGACTGTTTACATAAGGTACAACCCAAAGGGTTCAAATGTGTACCCCAATATCAAGGGTGCACCAGCTAAACCATTGAGGGTACTGCCCCAGTGTCAAGCCATTGCACCCCTAAAGGTACAAAGTTACCCTTTATTTCCTGAGTGTACATTCCCCATTAATTCCTGTTATTGCTCAATGTAGGATTATTATTATTATCACCTCAAAAAGCCTCGTTCTGAATTTCCTACTATAGTGTCTGAACTGCACTTGTACAGATTTATATCTGAGTGTAACAGGAAGTATTAAAAGTCCTTAGGGAAGGTTAGACTTTAATCTACGGACGGTTATCAATCTTTTAAAAAACTACTTATGTTCCCTCTTGAAAAGGAATTACCATGCTTTTGTTGTCTAGTTATATTTCAAGCCTTTTTCTTCCATTTCATTCCATTTGTTTCTCTCACACACTCTTACACAAAACTCCCCATTGTATTATATGGCTTAATTTTCATGAAAAGCGGCACATGTTACACTTGAGTGGAATTTCAAGGCCCATCTTAAATCCCAGATAGCGTTGCGTGTGCCGCCTCATAGATTTCGGTAAACTTATGAAATTGAATATGAAACCTCCTGGTGAATTGGATTTAAATATCATTCCCTATTACTTTTGCAAATGAAAAAAAAAAAAAAAAAAAACTGTAAGATTAACTTTTAAATGGTAAGAATTCTCCAGTGCTCTACCGACTCATAATTAGGTCATTAGAGCCAGTGTGATGCATTGTAATCTTTCCCCAGACAACTACTGTAGCTAGCGCGATACAACAGATCCATATCAGGCAGTTATCAACACTCTAGAGAGGCCGCTATAGTGTGTCTCTTCAAAAATCTCTTCCTGGACAAGTCAAAACAAACAAATAATAAGCCATAAATCCACCTCAGTTTCGTGCCGAGTGCCTTGGTGTGAGGGATTGAGACCAGGGTAATTCAGGTGAAGTTTAAGCAGCGTTAATGCCACGTTAGATGAGTGTGGCTTTATTTTTTTTCACACAATCACCATTTTAATTATTAAATGTTTATACATTTTTGGGGGGATTTATCTACATTTAATATTTGTTTATATTATGTATGCATAAAACATAAGGACATTATGTTATTTCGGGTGTATCTTGTGAAAAAAAAGAAAGAAAAGTGTGTAGGCTTCTCCATTCAAAGTGGTACCAAGAATATAACAATGCGAATATGAACTTTGAACAAACACATATGCACAGAGGAGGTTGTTTTGAAGTGTTGCAAAGCGTGGACATATGTTTAGTTTGGCTTTTCATTCCCCCTTGGACACACACACCTCTATATTCTAATGAGAATAAATATTAAAGGTCTCGGACTTACCTGAATGGAAATGTACAATTCATATATAGCTGAATATTGTAATGTATTTTTTGTTTGCATTGCAAATTAAAATTGGGTTCAACTGAACTTCCTAGTTTTAATTTATATTATATTGTGTTTTTCTTCTCCTTACAACGTGGGTTTACACATATAACAATGTAGTTATGAACTTTGAACAAATACATATGGTCAGGCAGGTTTTAAATGAACTTTTTAATTATAATTATGTACATATGGTTCAGTTTGTCTATTCATTCCCATGTTGGACACACAGCTCCATTGTGCAATAATTTATAAAGCCTGGGTGGGCCCGTATAATCTAGATGGTATACCAGCTGTAATATGTACTTAGGTTTTGAATCCCTGACTAGACCCTTTCTATGAATCTGACAAGAGCTATTGTCACCTCTCCTTCCATATGTGTATACTGTATATGTTGTGATAAGCAGAAGGTATTGCAGACCAGGCAACACTACTTTTTCCACGACATTGTGTTGGTTTGTCCAAACAGTTTGCCAATGCTTTACAACTATTGCACACCCAGGCACTCACATGCTATTTACTCATTGTTATGTGCAGACCTGAAGTAAGATCCTCAACCTATCCATCACAACAAAACAAAACAAAGGTTAAGTACCAGGCAGGGCTTTTTGGCTATAATAGTGCTGAACAAATATCCTCAACTGTGCAACACTGGCATTTGTAAAAATACAGGTGGATTTCACAATGGGAGATTCTTTGCCAGCTATCCTTCAGAATGAAAACTAGACATGGGATGGGACAATGTAAACAACTCGAAAAATCAATGATTCTTTACTTAGACTATGTCTTGAAACAAAACCATTTTGTTTTAATATTTCTAGTGGTGGTACAATGTTAAAATGTCGAATGTTAAGAGGTTGTAGAGCACACTTTTAAAGTTTGAAAACGTCTAAAACAATTCTCCAATTTTACAATACTTAGGTCAGAGTTGTCTTGCTGCTGTCATGTAAGGGCCAAATGCCATTGTACCACTTAGGAGACCACTGATTTACTTTGTTGTTAAAGGTAACGTCTGTAATAACGGAGTATTTTGTTGCCATCTAGTGGTGAAATTTATTGCAATACTCCATTTCTACCCCTCCCTTTAAGGAACATTTACAAAAGTTACATGGCCTTCAAGGACAATAATCTAGTTACTAAAGATGGCATCATCCACCACTGCCTCAAGTCTTTCCACAATATCAAGTGATGAGGTGAAGACATATTTAAACTGAATTCTACAGTACGTCTTATTTGTTTTCCAACAGGTGCATTTCTGACACCCACTATAAAAATGCATGAGTCCGTTAAGTTAGTCCATTATTTGCAGCACTTTTTAGACTATACTGTTCTTGATGCCATGTCTGTTTACATTATAGAATGTATGATTTCAAATTAGTGGAGTGAAATAACACCATCAAGACTAAGGACACCAGAAGAGAACTCAATATATATCCATACAGTATATCCGCAAATTGGATTACCCCGAGGGATCAATAAAGAGTTCCAGTTAAATGGCAGCAGAAGGCTACATTTAATTTCACTTTGCACTCCAAGAGCCATATCACAGAAAAACAGGCTGCAATATGCAAAACATTTAATATCTCGCCATTAAAATGATTTTAAAGTAAAATTAAGTAAAATTCTGGATTTTGCTCATCAAAAGCAACAGCAAAGTAAGACACAATTAGATGAGCATCAATGTACATCACATGTCTAGTGCCTTTGCTGGCAACTCACATTTATAATAATACAAATCGTACACTCTTACATTGACAGAGCATGGAAAAAATTGGAATAAGACAAGGCTCATAATCTGAAGAATACAGGTGTCTCTACTTAAAGCTGGGGTATATGATTTCTGATAGGTCTAAGTTAACATAAGCTGACACTTTGACCAATCAGAGCGAGGCTCTGATTCTCTGTTCTTATTGGCTGTTGGGACTGTCCATTCACTTTGGCATAGAGCATGTCAGGGAGGGACCATAGGGGAGGGACCAAAGAGAACAAGTGGAGCGGTTGAGGTATTTGGATTAAAATCTCTATCCCAACTGCCATTTTCTCCCCAAATCCTCCACCCCAGCTTTAAGAGCCTTTCCAGTCATATGCATTACTTGAGACAGAACTGTTTATATCTTTATAGCAAAAATGGTTTTCAAGACATGATAAATAATGTTTTGCTTAGATGGATGAAGATGTTAAAGTTTCCAAGAGTCAACCAAGAGAATATTAAGACAGTTAGTGTTCAGTTCATGTAGCCGCCATGCAAAGAAAATATTTTAAAGTCAATGAAAGCCTGTGAACCACTTTTCCAAAAACTAAATACGATAAACTGTTATGAATGTAGGGCCGTATTGTTGTACAACTCAAGAAAACACAAGTTGAGATATTTTTTTTCTCCCAGATTTGATTTGACAACTCCCCAGTTGAGGACACTAGCAAGCTGTGAATAGGATATAACTCTGAAATAATATTTCAACAGTGAACAACACTTCAAACTGCATTTGAAATATAGGTTTTTGAAGAAAAAAATGATCATTATAGATAAGGGTGGAGGGGGGAGGGGAGGGGGGGGACGCTATAACCCATCATCAAAAGGAATTTTTACGAGTCTGGGATTTATAATAAAAAAAAATCGATTTTAAATTCACAAAAAATAAGGGTGTTCTTTGTGAGCTATAGTGGGGAAGAGAGAGAGACAGAGACAGAGACAGAGAGAAAGAGAGAGTTCCTATAGTGGAGCCATTGTCTTTGAAAACGTGCTTTCCATGTTTCAAACAGACGGCCCATGAAATGAAAGAGTAAGCATCGGATAAAAAGGCTTTTTCAGTTTTCAGTGTTGATAATGGTTTGGGGGGGAAGTTGAGGTGGCAGCACTGCTATACTATATGTCTCATTTGGATCTCATTCAAAACACATAGGAGACAATGGTGGCCATTAAATTGTGTCCTGGTAACAGTGGTTGTGTGTGTGTGTGTGTGTGTGTGTGTGTGTTAAATTGTGTCCATGTTCACAGCCTGTGTGTCATTGTGAGTGATGCACAGTATGCGGTATAACATATGAAGCCAAATGACAAGTCGAGACTGCCGGCTGTGTAGTGTGTAGTGTGTAGTGTGTAGTGTGTAGTGTATACTCGCAAGAACTGGACAGGATTCAGCAGGATACAAAACAACTGTGACAAGTGAATAAGGGCTTTTGGCAAATGGCCCCATACGTCTCTGTTGTCACTTACATGTATGTCTGGAGCATGTGATCCATCATGGCAAGGATTGGTGCTAGTATGAAGCATTGAGACACACCAGGCGCTGTCACATATTAGGCCAGACACAGCAGGCACAAATATATATATATATTTTTTTCAAGCGCTGGTCAATTTTGAGGTACATTTTTTGGCTATTTATCTTCCATAACATGTCTTGTTTCATACTAGAATGAATACAAGTTGCTGTAGTATATGTAGCTGTATATTTGACTAAACCGTATCTGTTTGCATCTGTATATGTCTCCCATACAACCATCTTTTTTTTTTTTTTTTTAAGATATTTTTTGGGCATTTTTACGATTTATTGATAGTGTAGAGACAGAGTTGAAATGGGAGTGACATGCAGAGAACGACCGCAGGCTGGAATTGAACCCGGTTCCACTGCTGGCCGAGGCCAATGGCCCCCATTGGCCTCGCCCTACCAACTGAGCTAAGGGCGCCCCAATACAACCATCTTTAACAGATATTATCTCAACATTTGTTTTTTTTCACAACTTCTAAAGCACTCAACTGAACCTCTATCATTCTTAGCACTATTCTGAATTTTGTCACAGAAGGACGTGTGTATATGTTGTTTATTGTCTGATAGCCTATGTGGTACATTTTCTTCTGAAAAAAAAACATGACAAAATTTTATTTTTAAAACCATAGTATTTTTTGATTTATAAAATGAAAGAAAAGGCTGTATCCAAATCATGTTCGATAAAAAATGTGGACTCAAAAAAAGCAATACACATTTAAAATTGGCTTCATCCAACATCTCGATTTTTGTTTTATAAAGAGATGCAAATGTCTGTATAAGTGGTTAGATATTGCAAACATTTCCATATGTATTCAATGATGATAGCTATTACTTAACCTGCAGTGTCTTGCCTTAAGAGAATATAAGGAGATAGAAAAAAGAGAGAAAGAGAGAGAGAGAGAGAGATTGTCTTGGCACGGTTGGCCTGCTTTAAAGGTGATGTAAACAGACCCTGATGTACGGAGCTGTGCCGTCCATCCATCATTCCCTCCGTCCTGAAGGGCTTTAATCTTCTGCAAACACAGTCCTGCCACCGCGGCCCGCGACTCTCAAGCCCTTAATATCCCTCTTGTTTGGGGACATTGTTTCCGCAGTAACCAACACACTCTCACTGGACAGAAGAAAATGACACCGTCGAGAGGTTAAAAGGTCCTAAGAAGTGTGTGTGTGTGTGTGTGTGTGTGTGTGTGTGTGTGTGTGTGTGTGTGTGTGTGTAAGCATGTGTGTGTGTGTGTGTGTGTGAGAAAGGTGTGGGGGTGGTGGGGCCACTCTTAAGCCGTATGAGTTTTCTCAATTTACCGAGCTCATTATTTGAAACGGCTCTGACATGATTAATGTAGCACCAAAAAATTGTTGACACGTCATTAATTGATTGCACCCCTGCTGTGATGCTCTGCTATAGGGCCGCTCTCTGCATTATCTGGCATAATAGTTTGTCTGCACATCTTTTCAACCTGGTTAAAATTGCTGACAATCGGTTTAGGAATTTGATACATGTGCATAGGAAAGGGAATGCATTAAAGGTATAGTGCGTAACTTTTGTTGCCCCTGAGTAAATACAACAACACTGTTGGCCAATCTAGCCTTCAGTGATCGCCCATGGATTTTACACCTTCTGCTGTATGTCCAGGTTTTTTTCTTAGCAGGAGAATAAACAACTGAAACATTTATTGGGCCCTTCTTGAGCTCCTGCGCCAGTGTCAGGGGGGGCGACACCAGTTTGTAAACGCTGCCATACGGAGACATACAGAGACAGTTTTGTGGAGCTGATGGGCTTAAATCAACTTTGTGTCAACTACTTTGGCGATGGCTTGAATGTAACCAAAATTAATTTGTATAAAAAAAGTTACACACTATAGCTTTAAAGCAGTGCCTTGTTTAAAATAACACATGAGCAGGGAGCCGCAATATGGCATCGTATTTTTTTCTGTTACAGTGCTGTAGTGTGTACCCCCTTTGACTTTGAATTGATTGGTGGCATTATTTAGGTTTTTGGCTTCTTGTCAGTTGTGTCTCCTTGTCCTTCCTGTTAGCGCTGATACTGCCAAGCTGCTGTCTCAGCTAAATGATGTAAGACCTCAGGGCCTGATGGGAAAGTTTTTTATAAATGGCTGCACCAGACATTATCCCATTCCGGTCACCCAAAGTAGAAAGCTGCCCAATACAGATACAGTGGCTTGAAAAAGTATTCATACCCCTTGAACTTTTCCACATTTTGTCACGTCACAACCACACACGTACATTTATTTTATTGGGATTTCATGTGATAGACCAACACAAAGTGGTGCATAATTGTGAAGTGGAATGAAAATTAAATCTGATTTACAATTTTTTTTATAAATAAAAAACTGAAAAGTGTGGCGTGCAAAAGTATTCAGCCCCCTGAGTAAATACGTTGTAGAACGACCTATCGCTGCAATTACAGCTCCAAGTCTATTTGTGTATGTCTCTACCAGCTTTGTACATCTACAGACTGACTTTTTTGCCCGTTCATCTTTCTAAAATAGCCCAAGCTTCAGATTCAGCATCAGATTGGATGCAGAGTGTCTGTGAACAGCAATTTTCAAGTCTTTCCAGATATTCTCAATTGGATTTAGGTCTGGACTTTGACAGGGCCATTCTAACACATGACTATGCTTTGATCTAATCCATTCCATTGTAGATATGGCTGTATGTTTAGGGTAGTTGTCCTGCTGTAAGGTGAACTTTCACCCCACTCTCAAGTCAGTTGCAGGCTTTAACAGGTTTTCTGCCCTGTATTTGGCTCAATCCATCTTCCTATCAACTCTGACCAGCTTCCCTGTCCCTGCTGAAGAACAGGACCCCCACAGCATGATGCTGCCACCACCATGTTTCAAGGTAGGGATGGTGTTTTCAGGGTGATGTGCAGTGTGAGTTTTCTGCCACACATTGCATTTTGCATTTAGGCCTGAAACTTCAAGTTTGGTCTTATCTGCATATGCTGCATCCTCCGAATGGTTTGTGGCAAGGGTTGGAGGAAGGTGCTCAGGTCAGATGAGACCAAAATTGAAGTTTTCGGCCATAATGCAAAATGCAATGTGTGGTGGAAAACTCACACTGCACATCACCCTATACACACCATCCCCACAGTGAAACATTGTGGTGGCAGCATCATGCTGTGGGGGTCTTGTTCTTCAGCAGGGACAGGGAAACTGGTTAGAGTTGATGGGAAGATGGATGGAGCCAAACACAGGGCAGAAAACCTGTTGGAGTCTGCAACTGACTTGTGAGTGGGGTGAAAGTACAGCAGGATAACTACCCTAAACATACAGCCATATCTACAATGGAATGGATTAGATCAAAGCAGTCATGTGTTAGAATGGCCCAGTCAAAGTCCAGACCTAAATACAATTGAGAATGTCTGGAAAGACTTGAAAATTGCTGTTCACAGACGCTTTCCATCCAATCGGACGCTGAATCTGAAGCTTGAGCTATTTTGCAAAGAATAATGGGCAAAAATGTTAGTCTGTAGATGTACAAAGCTGGTGGAGACATACCCAAATAGACTTGGAGCTGTAATTGCAGCGAGAGGTGGTTCTACAACGTATTGACTCAGGGGGGCTGAATACTTTTGCACGCCACATTTTTCAGTTTTTTATTTATAAAAAAAAATTAAAACCATGTTTCATTTTCATTCCACTTCACAATTATGCACCACTTTGTGTTGTTCTATCACATGAAATCCCAATAAAATAAATGTACGTGTGTGGTTATTACGTGACAAAATGTGGAAAAGTTCAAGGGGTATGAATACATTTTCAAGCCACTGTAAGTTACAGTATATGGATGAAAATGGTCTAGGATGGTTGGATGGAACCCTTCTTTTTTTTTGTGATAAGGATGATTAAGCCAATTTGTCATAACATAAATGTATTATGTCTTTCTTACAATCAAAGTGTGCTCACAAAATGAAAATGTACTATAAAAAGTTAACAATGATGGCTTAGGACATGTCTATTAATTTACCTTGAGCATTTGCAAGGTAGTGCATTTGATGTGGCACATTATAATACAATGCAATATTTAGCATATGTATTGAAAGTCTGATTAGATTCATATACTGTATGGCCAATACCGTACGTCCACAATAGTATAGGAGCTATTTTAACATTGTTTGGAGAAGATCCCTTAGTTTTGGTGTACGGAAACCTTAATTCTCTGGCATTTTAGACAATAGCGTAACACTTTAAAATGTGTGGCAACATCTTTTGAAAATAAAACATTTCCGCCATTAAGATGATAATACCCTCACACACACACACACACGCACACACACACACACACACACACACACACACACACACACACACAAAGCCGGTCCATTAACAACGTGTTTTCCCAGTTTGATGTGGGATAAGTTGACTCATTTTTCGCAGAGCTCTGACCTCAACCCAATCAAACACTTCTGGGATGATCCGGAGCCCAGGCCTTATCACCCAACATCAGTACCCGACCTCGCTAATGCATTCTGGGGTCGGATGGGAGCAGGTCCCCCGTGCCATGTTCCAAAATTGTGTTGAAAAGCTTCCCAGAAAAGAAGAAGCTCTTAGACATATCAATGTATCCGTTGCTCCGGAAAGAGATTTTGTCTGCGATTTGAATATGGGTGTAGTAGTCTGGTATCGACATACAGTACGTTTGGCCATATATAGTGTGGTGTCTGTCTGTACACTCAATCAGTCATTTGGAGTTGATAAATATTGGTCGGGTTTTCTTGATACTCTTACCAACATTGTTCTATAGACCCTTAACCTCAATTTAGAAGTGCAAACAAATTAGTCAAAAAACAGCAAATTACTCATATACGCCCCCCCCCCCCCCCCCCCCACTAGCAGTGTAGTTTGTCATTGTAGTGCAGTTTTTATATAGTTTCAAGCAGAAATGGGATAAAAAGCTATCCTTGATATTGTTCTAATTAGTGTTTAAAAGTTGTTGTTTTTCTCATTATTGACAAACTGCTTGTAGACCCCTTGGTGTTCTCTGTGCCATTATTTCTCTTCTAACAGTGAACTTCCTTATATTTCTTATCATTTCTTGGCAGTTGATCAAGTCAAATATGATTTATTTTTTGGTACTGGACGGTACAGTAATTATTCTACAATACTGATTGGCATTTCATTTGCCAATTCCATTTAACATGTCCGTTCATTATTTCTAAATGAGGGTGAGGTTCAGAGATTGATTTGTTTATTTGACTTTTTTACTAAATAAAATATAGTTCAATGCTGGACCCCAGGCTAAAAAAATATCACAAATATTTTTTTTTTACACTATTGGAAAAGTTTATTCACACACACACACACAAACAATCATACACACACACACAAAGAGAGAGAGAGAGAGAGAGAGAGAGAGAGAGAGAGACAAAGACACACAGAGTCTGTATACACAATTTAAATTATTGTTGTGTAGGTGGATTGCCAATCAGCGATGCAAGTGAAACCGGTCGGCCAGTCTCTTGAGTGTATCATCATTTATTTTCCAAATAGATGTTACACACACACACACACACACACACACACACACATCACTACACACACACACACACACACACACACACACACACACACTCATTACTCACTACACACAGCGTCCTCACGTCTCTCCATGAACCCCCCCGGCTTTCAGCATCAATTGAGTGGGAAGCTCACTGCTGCAGAAGCAACCTATTATTTTGTGAATCACAAAAAAAAAATATATATATTAAATGAATGACGCCTCAAGTACTCCTGAGTACCTCTGTTTGTTTGGAAGGTCAAGAGCAGAGTAATCACACTTTTTATTCCACACATCGGCACTATACAAAAACATTTCTCAGAAGTAAACAATGCGCAGAGAAGCATGAATGATATGGTGCAAGGAGGAGATAAAACACAAATCTGTACACAGGTCAAAACACTGACAACTCTTCAGAAAGTATTTTTTTAAATAAACAAAAATTCCCCAACAGAATGTACTGCGGTTAAAAATGTTGCATTAAACCTGCAGTGTGTAGAATGTGGGGATAGTTTTACATAGCAGACTTGGAAGAAAATATTTATAATATTATGTTTAATTTAGTGCAACAGCGGATTTTTTTTATTATATTATTTTCTCCCTCAGAAAGGGTCTCTCCGTATTTCTCCATACCATGGACCAAGGCATGGGCGTCGCCATTTTGGAAGCGTCATAGTTGGAATATCATCAGCTCTACAGAAGCTCAGAATGGAACAGTTGGTCACACTGTGTCCATCAGAACTACCAGCTGGAATATTCTTCAAGAATGTATGTTGCTTCTCTGGACGGGAGCCATAGAGACAAACTGTTGTGATGATTTCATATTACACACTGCACCTTTTAAAGAATCATCAATGTGTGAATCATCCGTGTGGCTGCGATCAAATTGAATTAGCAGTGGCCTTGAGACCATAGAAAACAACCCCCCCCCCCCCCCCCCCCCCCCGCACAACAAAAAAAAGCTATCGTGTACAAGCAATCTTGACCGGTGCTCAGAAGTAAACGTCATCACCTCAAACCAGTGAGAAAAAAAAACACAGACAAAAACAGATGGGGACACAAAACTCTCATGTGAAAATGAATGAAAATTGCTCTTACGGTGGCTCTCCCTTCTATCTCATGGTCAGAAGCCTGATTGAAGAACATCAGCTCTTCAGGGGCCTTTTTTGAAGAGACGTTTAAAGCATCATTCAATTCACAAGCTCAGCACCAAATGGAACATTCAATTGTGCATGAGACTGAACTCACGGCCCTTCAAAAGGCACTTGAGAGTTGCTCTCTTTCTGCCTGGATTTTTTGTTCGTGAATGTTGGTTTGGTAGGTAGCTAGATATGTAGCGAAATGGTGTTCCCATCCCCTGGCCTATAGTCTGGTATGGTCAGATTGGTGAATTTTTTCTGTTAAAAACAATTTTAATAGAAAGGGTGTGTGCCCATTAGAGCTTCCAATGGGCACACACCCTGATATTTGAACAAACATAACAAAATCAACGACTACATTTAAGATTACTTGTCAGGTCTGGAACCAGGCTAATCCTCACGTCTCAAATTTAAAACAGCCAACGTCAATCCACAACCCTGGCAGTGATGGTGTATAGCAGTGTGCGCACACCATACAACCCAATCCTTATACAGTAGTGGAACATTCACTAAAAGAAAAAAACATTGCCTGCCTGTATAAAAAGGCAGTGATTAAGTATGTCTAGTATAGGAAACACAGCTAATTCACTAATTAACTTGGTTAGCAGCATGTAATGGGTATGGTCACAGTAAATAATATATTTGCTCTATTTTACTTTTATTAGATATTTTTTTTGCATATTCAGCCACGGATATTCAAGTTCCCAGGAGCTTTAAAAGGACCTAGTATAATATGAAACATGATGCATTGCTTCAGGCTATTGTAACTACTGTGTAGCGTATCACTGATTGCTCAGTATAATACCAAACACTGGGTGTAATAGCTAGTTAGAGCCTGTGCTATTTAGCTTTTCCATTATTCTTTTCTTATTTAGTCAGGTTATCAATACAGCAGTGTGTAGCTTTTCTGTACAGCTGTCCGTGCTAGTAGCATGCGTGCTATTGTGTTCCAATAGTATATAAATTATGTGAACACAAATGGTCCTTAATGGGCGACCCCAGCGATATTACAGTATATCTGCCTTCAAAGCATGCCCAGCCTCTGAAGCAACATTTGTATAACTAAAAAAAACCCTCAATCTACCTTCATTTAAGTCCTGATTGTGCTCTATACATCCAATAAATGTGAAGGCATTTACCACAGGCGGGCTGCCACTTCAGCCCTAATGCAGCTGACAGTGCTTCCGCCGATATGTTAGTCACTGTCGGCATACTCAGTGCAAAATACTCAGGGCACCGGGAGCAGACTTTTCACTGAAGAGTTAAGAGTGTGAGGGCTTCATTTTGGCAAAAAGCAGCAAAGGATTTATTCAGGGCAAAGGCAGATACTAAGTACTTTCTAGAAATATTCATTGCCTGTGAAGAGACGTCCATGTTATTTTGAGTGCGGAGGAGATTCCGTGCCTAGGAACTATGATTCACTATGACTGATGTTTAAGGACAGTTATTTTTTATTTGTTTGCTTCTCTTCTTGACTCCATCTATTAAAAGAAATGGCAAACACACAGCAGTACATATAAACTCTGTAGCGATGCGAGACCAAATGAAATCTGACAAGTATGAAGAGAAAACAATCAATATTACTTGTATTCATCTTGTCTATAAACCCTCATAAGGGAGATATGGTTATCATTGGGTATTGTTCGCTTGTGTGCAAACCAAAGTAAGTTTAACCAAGTTTATTAAGAGTAGCTACGAGGAACTTTCAGTTTTTGTTGGTTATATCGCCCCCTTT
Organism: Ammodytes dubius; assembly: GCA_026122265.1. Taxonomy (NCBI): domain Eukaryota; kingdom Metazoa; phylum Chordata; class Actinopteri; order Uranoscopiformes; family Ammodytidae; genus Ammodytes; species Ammodytes dubius. The sequence goes on from CM047525.1 coordinate 22,715,773, forward strand.
GGACAAAAGTGGTAGTGTTTTTACGACACAAGCGTCTGCTGTCTTGAAGATCTTTGCCTTTGTGTTTGTAAACACATCAGTAATATGACCATGGTGAAGCAAAGTAAACTTTGATTTAGTACTGTTGGATTGTCCAGTCATTTGCCTGCCACAATCATTTTGTATAATTTCCTGGGAGATCATACCCGTGCAATGGCATTAATAATAACTATACACAAATAGCATTATTTTCACTGATTTTACATTTCATGAATGATCATCAGAAGATTCATGAGACTGTTTCATAAATAATAAAACATTCTTCATAGGAGGTTTACTTTCAGTTTTGTTGGGCAGTGTAAATCCAATACAAGCCAAAGACTTTAGCGAGCATCCTCTATGAGAAAAACCCAAACACACTGTGCGATAAAGCATTAGGAAAGGACTGCAGCCAAGTGACATGTTGAGAATTCTCTTTGGCCTCTTTGACTGCTAATCAGAATAGATCTTAAGCTGCTCCTGCACCGGTGTGTCCCCTACAAAAGGCATGTGTTACTGTTAAGGGCCCGAGTGTAGCTCCATGCCACCTGGCCCTCTCCTTCATCCTCTAACCCATCTTACACGCCCCACCAAACAGGCAGATCCCATACGGTCCGACAGCCATTTATCATCCATTAATCTTCACTTTTTTTTCTATTTGGTCCCAACTGTTTTACTGATATCCAGCCCTAAAACACTCTCTCTTTCTCTCTCTCTGTCTGTCGTACTCTCTCTCTCTCTTTATCTATCTCTGTTTCACTCTTTCTCTCTTTTGTTTCTCTCTCTCTCACTTTCACTCACTCTCTCCCTCTATCTCTCTTTTCTCTCTCTCTCTCTCTCTCTTTCTCCCTCTCTCACTCTCTCACTGACTCAATCACTCTCTCTCTGTCTCTCTGTCTTTATCTAGTTCACTCCGTCTCCCTCTCTATCTCTCTATTTTCTCTCTCTCTCTCTCTCTCTCTCTCTCTCTCTCTCTCTCTCCCTCTCATATTCATCTGTATTCTTGTCGTGTGGTCTCCTGCCAACCAGTGCGATTTATATCATAATTATCGAGGCGTTCCCCTCATGGGTGTGTTGTCCTTTGAGAGAGGGAACAAAATATATATGACAGGTACGAACATAGAGTCCCAGGCCCCCAGACAGATAGATAGATGTGTTGCTTTATCTTGCTCTTAGCTGTACAGCCAAGTGAAGTGTAAAATCACAGAAAATGTTGTAACGCCAGAACTTTCCCCCACGTGGCCAAGGCATGCAACAGGTCTTGGGAATCTAGTCAAAACAAATACAAAAAAAATTGGCAAAAAAATATAAGTTTTACATTAAAAAAATAATAAAAATGAAAAATGGCGCATATGCAGCTGGTGGTTTACTCGTCAGTGAAATCTGTTTAGTTTTTATTGAGCCTTCGGAGTATTTATTTGATGACACAGTTATGTGTCAGAGTAAAGTGTGTTGTGAGGGTGGCATCAACATACCCCCACACACACAGATGGAAGAGATCAAATCGCAAACGACACTTCTAAAAAAACCCTCGGATAGAAATATGGTTAGTCACTATAGTCACTTACGCTACACGGATACAAGCATTTAATCTGTGAAACCTCTGTACACCTGGTCTTAAATAGTAAAAAACGAATATATGATATGAACGTTGGGTGTCTCAATAAGCCTTTACAAAAATCAGATAACATTCTTTTTTTCATAAATATTATAAAACTAAGTTAAATTATTTTACTCTTTTTATTGTCCTCACCGCTTGACAGACTGTGGTTGTATAAGTTACAAAAAAAAAAATCTCACTTTTTGCTTTTTTCACTCTGTAGGCATCATCATTCTGCCAGAGAGCTCACTGGGGTTCACTCAGTGTCTTAATTTAAATATACACCAAGCCAAGGAGGAAGCCCCTTATCAAGGAGATGTGAGCTACTGTGATACATTTGCCATATCCAGCTGCATTGTGCTGATAAGAAAACCCACATTATATTCTCTCTACATGCATGCTTTAATTAAAACAAATAGGAGTCTCTCAGGTTGCCAGTTGATGTACTTCATCTTTGTTTAAAATGATGCAAAACTACACCGAGGTTAAGAGAGAGCTTTTTACAGTTCTCAGAGTTATAAATAAGTGAATAGAATATTACATGGATGTGTGCCCTCTCTCTTCTGACCAGCTGCTGCTTACTTGTTTACAGAAGTCACATTTCAGGTGATAGTCTAAAATATTTAGGCATCATAAATACAACATCTTCAATACACACACACACACACACACACACACACACACACACACACACAAACTGGTTTCTATGTGTCAGGACATAACATGTTCCACCGTGTCTGCGTGGGTTCCCGGTTTCCATTTCATTTTTTCATTTCATTTTTTATTTTATTTCAGACATATCAAAAACAATACAAAACCAAATTAAAAGCACAAAAATACAACAAACAATTTATGCTTAAATTACTTCACAAAAAGAAAAAAAGAAAACAAATTATCTGTATTGATGTGATATGCCTGAAAAGGAGCAGGAAGAAGTATACACTTATTTAATCCTACCCCTTTTCCATAGTAAAAAAATTCCTCTTCCTCCCACAAGAAATTCAAAAAACTAAATTTCAATAGAATCTCTCAACATATAATAAAAAGTAAAGACATTTTTTACATTAAAACTCCTTACAAATTAAAAAAAAATCAAAAAACATATTATTTGTTTTTTAAATGAAAATATCATAAAGGAAACAAACTTCTTATCATAACAGATATCGTCTTTAAAAACTAACTTTCTTTCCACCTGCTGCTTTTCCACCCAGTCTCCGCTGCACACCTATGAGCCTCTGACACCATCAGTATTCCTCCAGCCTGCTCCCCTCTCCCCCCTGCTCACCTGCCTGCTGTCGCGTCTCACAAAGCAGCTAGCAGCTAACCCCCGGGGCATTAGTGCTGGACCTCTCCCCACATGGGACTGGTTGCTCTCTTTGACACCTGTCTCCCCCAGTTTGACCCCAGTCACGCTCCTGATCCTAAGCTATCAAGCCTCCAAGCCTCCAAGTCCAAAGCTATTGGCGTTTTTCTAGACATTGACAGGCAGCTACTAACGCCAGCCAAACATGGCAGTGAGTGAGGGGGGCCTCTTTGGAAAAACAAAGGGAAATACTCTAGAGAATAATGAATTTAAAGGTGCTATGAGGAACTTTTAAATATTTCTGAAACAGTCTAAGTTTTCCTCTGATGGTCATACATTGCATGTAACAGCAAAGGAGAGCATCAGTGCTATTTGTATATGTTTTTTCTTAATGCTTTTGTCATGGGTACGCTCACCCAGTAACTATAGCTGGCGTGGTAAAAACACTACCGCTTTTGTCCAAAGGGGGGGCAAGAATGAACACAAACTGAAAAGTTCCTCGGGGCACCTTTTAAAGTGTTAAATGCCAGTAAGGCAGCCATCATATTTACTTTAAAAGTCTGGTCACTTTCACTTTCACGGTCTGGTTCACTATGGATTTTGTCCCGAGCCCTTTTTATAGCGGAGACACGTTTTAATAGAATTAAAAAGTTTCCCAGAATTGACTCGGGAAAGGCCACAGTTGTAACCGCGGAAGAAAGCCACGTCGAAAAAACAACCAGACAGAAATCTTTGCCCGAGACGGATCAATAGCCATCACAATCCACACAGTGTATGATGTCGGAATCTTTATTTTATTGTTTGTGTCAGAGGACGCATGTAAAGGCCAGAGTAGTTTTGCGTTATGTTCCACAGTGAATGGCAAAGGGGACTGATACACTTCAGACAAAAATATAGTTTTTTTCAAGCTCTGGTCAAGTTGTTACAGAAGGATTTGTTCATATGTTGTCAATTGTCTGATTTATGATACATTTCATTCTTAAAAACATGCAGAAAATGCATTTTTAAGGCACATATTTTCTTTTCAATGCATAAACTTTGAACAAATGTTGTAAAAATTAAACACAGATTTTAACTCTGTCTTAATCAAATCTAGATTTGTGTTTTTAAAGGAAATTCAAATGTGTGCATGATTAGTTAGATATTGCCAAATTTGCATAATCTATTCCAATTTTTTTTTACAAAAATGTGATAAAAAAAATCTGCTTTAAAGTAAGTAATCAACAGGCAAAGTGACAATATCTATAAGTAAAATACAATTATTTGTCTTCAAGAAAAAAAAATGAAGAACATATTCCAGTAATTATATCTTCAATATGATACTAAAGAAGCATAAATGTCTATATATATGTATATATTCCCCAAACTGAATACATTACGGTTATGGCCATTACACTACATCATCCTAATATGCAATACAGACAAAGTATTGGCTCAGTCGATCCGGACTGTAAATGTTGAATGTGCGGTTTATGTTTCTGGCACCAGTGTTTGCGGTACAGTGGAAACGATATCCATGTTTTTGTGGATCAAGTTCCCTCAATACTGCTGTCGTTTCAACTCATTACTCATTCATGTAGGCTACTGTAAGGTTAAGATGTCTATACTGCATTCAAATATGTCTAAATGTTGTTTAAAAGTGTTGTATTGGAACATAATACTTTAGCTTACATGATTACAATATGTGAGGATATTTGAAATGTTTTGTCACTGATTTGGAAAGTTAGGTTGTTTGAAAAATATTGGATAGTATACTGCAAATCTGTGTAAATCCACATGTATAATTGAACATATTTCGTTTAAATGAAATATCAGCATGAGTTAATCTAAATAAAAATCCATGCCTGTTTTACAGTTGTGCTTACAAGAAATACAGATGTAAACACATCTTAAAGTATTATAAATAACGTAGCTGCATGCGAAAAGACAATCAACTTTGATTTACATTTATATGATAGATTATCTAGTTCTAAATGACAAAACTTTTCTAGGATGCTTGGACAGAGGAGAAGCAGGAAAAGAGAGAGAAAATTTGCAATTAGAAATTGTTATCTTATTATCAATTAGTAATTTGATAAAAATCAAATTAATAAATAAACTTGTGTTTTTATTGTTTTAAATATCTCTAAAGACAATTTATATGTACAGTCCCCTCCAAAAGTTTTGGAACATTGAGGCCAATTCCTTTATTTTTGCTGTAGACTGGAAACATTTGGGTTTGACACCAACAGATGATGAGACAAGTGATCAACATTTCAGCTTTCATTTCCAGGTATTTACATCTGGATCTGATACACAACTGAGAAGATATCATTATTTGTAAAGGAACACCACATTCATAGGTGAGCATACGTATTGGAACAGATAGACAAATAAATTAAATAAAATGTTGATCCCTTGTCTCATACTGTATATTGTTCTATTGGGTGGTGTCTAATGTTTAGTTTCTAGTCTCATTCCAATGGACGACATTCCAATGACTGCCTTTACCTGCTGTTACCTGCTTTACACCACAGCCTAACGCATACCTTCACACAGAGCCTAATGCAAACCGTCACACACACCGACTCTACAAAGTTACCTGAGCTGGAACTTTTGTGCTGATGAAGCAAAGCTGTTCACCTGTTTCCACATAGTCATCCATGAAAGTGACTCCGTGTTTTACATCCCAACCGCACACTGTCATTTACCTCATTGTCGCTTCAAGGACCAGACAAAAACCTCAGAGGTGAATGCCTTTTTTCACTTATCACCACCCATGTGCAAAAGTATATGATTCAGTTACTCTTTTTTATTTTATTTTTGGAGTTGCAATAGTCTCCACTCTCTTGGGGTTAAAAGTACTTGGCATGCAAAGCGATCGGTCAAAATAAAACAAATGTGAGGCAAATTAGCAATGACTACTAATAATGTCTTATTGTCTTTACTAAAGTAGCTACAAGGAACTTTTGAATATTTCTGAAACAGTCAAATTTTTTCTCTGATGATCAGAAATTACATGTAACAGCAAACGAGACCATCAGTGTAAATAATGCTATTTGTATCTAGTTTTTCTTAATGCCTTTGTCATGGGTATACACTCACCCAGGAACTATAGCAGGCGTAGTAAAAACACTACCGCTTTTGTCCAAAGGGGTGCAAGAATCAACACAAACTGAAAGTTCTTCGGAGCTCCTTTAATTTATAAATATAAACACAATGTTTATGTTAGCTTAGTGTAGTCAGCCGGATTGTGTCAATTTGAATTGCACTTCACTTAAGAGGCATGCGTTGCGAAATGTTTCAGGCATTTGATCCAGCGGGCTCTAGTGATCCAGATGCACGGATCAACACAACCTCTCTATATTCATCCAGGGAGATTATCTATAGCTCCTCTTGTTCAAGAAGGGTTTGTATCAGTAAAGCTCAAATCTGCATTGTGTACACAGCAAAGTAAGCTACATGAAATTGCCTATGGTTACTGTAGACAAAATATTTTGAAAACAGAAATATATATTTGCATTCGCCTGCAAGTTTAATTCCTTTGTTGTTGAAACAATGAAAAGATGTAATTGTTTTATAGATTCTGAGAAGATCCAGATAATTGTAATTAGTTGTACGTGGGTTGTAGATGACGCAAAATCAATTATAATTTCAGCGATTCACGTCAAGATAGTGTTTGTTTAGTGTATAGATGTGCATTACAGATTTAAAACTTAAGTTGACATGGCTTCCAGCCTGCTCCTTTGGTTTTTATCTGTGATATATGATATATGTATATGAATATATGTATAGGTCTATATATATATATTTTTTTTTATAATTTTTTTTTTTATATAAAGGATAATTATTGAATGGACCTATGTTCACAGATGGCTCGAGGTTATATGTGGTTTGACTTTGTAGACATCCTTTAACACTATAAAAGGTTGTCACTTGTTAGAAATGTCCCACACAAATACAAACTCAAACATAAGTTGTGTGATCAGTGCTCATGTGACACTACAGAGGCATCTGGACTCTGAGGCCAGTGCAGGGCTTGTCTTGTGACGCTATGGGTCGATCCACTGGTGAGAAATGACACTCTGTTTGTTTCCCATCTTACGCTACCTCTCTCACACACACACACACACACACACACACACACACACACACACACACACACACACACACACTACCTGGGGCAGCCATGTATGATTAACATTCCCCTGACTAGTGACCCGTGGTGTGTTGTTCTGCTGTTAGGACTGGGCCAGTCACATCACATGGAGCTCCTTGACTCATTGAGCACATGGTAAACTCATGGATTACTGACTGTGAGTGTGGTGCTGTGTGTGTGTGTGTGTGTGTGTGTGTTGTGTGTGTGTGTGTGTGTGTGTGTGTGTGTGTGTGTGTGTGTGTGTGTGTTTATTTGAGTTTTAGACCTTAAGAATGAGGACATTTTTGGAAAGTGAGGACATTTTGGCCGGTCCTCACTTTGGGACAGGCCTTTAAAGGAGCTGTTTGAGGGTTAACACTAGGTTTTAAGGTTCAGGTTATAATAAGGTCTAAGTTAGGGTTAGTGGAAGGGTTGGGGGTTAGGCATTTAGTTTTGATGGTGAGGATAAGGGGCTATGGGGATGCATTATGTCAATGAATATCCTCACAATTATAGCCGGACAAACGGCATATCTCAATACATTTTCACCTCATCACTTGATATTGTGGAAAGACTTGAGGCAGGGTGGATGATGCCATCTTTAGTAACTAGATTCTTATCCTTGAACGCTACTGTAGCTTCGTTAAATTCTTCGAGCAGGAAGGGGTAGACAAGGACACGTCAATCTAGCATTTTCACCACTATACTCCTTTATTACACACTGCACCTTTAAACTTGTGCTTTACACACACATGCTTAATGTTATGCCTCTACTTTAAAGGCATAGTGGAGGGACTCTGCTTTGGATAGCTAAAATAAAAAAAATTAAAGGGAAATGTTAAAGAAGATGGGCAGTATATATTAATGGTATAGAGGGCAAGCAGGGAGGGACAAAAAACAAGCTGGGTCTCTCAAAGATGTGCCAAATGTTTTCTTGCCCTGCCTGTAGGGAGGAGAATTGGAAAAGCTAGACGACAGTTTGGGGAGGCACAGAGCGAAAGAGGAGATCCGTCTTCCGCCGAGACCTTGTCTGTGAAAAGAAGATATGGAAGGGACAGCGTGTAGATACATGGACAAGTACACACACACACACAACACAAACACACTCACACACACACACACAACACACACACATACACATACACACACACACACACACACACACACACAATATACACACTCAACACACACACACAATGAGAAACATACACACAAAAACACACACAAAAACTCCAAACTTCCTAAAATACAACTCCCTTTACTTGAAAAGAAGACCCAAAAACTTCACAGAGCAGAGAGAAGGATAACTTAATCTAGATGGAGTGAGCGGCGTGAAGTTGCCCGCTTGTGCGCTTGGGGAGCAGAGAAAATAGCTTGTCTATGTCACATGCTAAACTGAGCATCTCTTTAGCTCTGGGACTGGAATACAAGTGATGAAGAGAAAACAGTCAAACACATTAATCAAAAAGAACTTTAAAAAGTTGTTTGAAATTGTCAAACTTTTGATGCCTAGTTTTGACACATCTATTATAGTATATCTAGTGGTTGTAGCCGCTCTTAGTAACCCAAAGAAGCATTGGTGTGTAGATGTACTTTTGTGTTGTTAGGATGGAGAGATCCACCATTACTGGTTTTTTTCAAAACATTATTTTTGCCAAACGTTCAGCTAGAATTTTGTGCGATTTATTGTGAAAATGAATGGAAAAACCTTAAATGTCTGAAAAACGATTTGATTTACCAATTTCAATGCGAAATGTCATCACAACCAGGTTTTTATTTGCTTCAAAAATGTTGGAGGAAAGCGTATTTTCACTAGCTTAATTGTATGAATGTTTTTAGCTGATAATTCAATTGACTATTACATGGAAACGTTGGTTCATTTTGGCATGTTGGTGATATCTTTGTCCCATTTTTCCATTTTGGATTTCTGGCCAAAAAATTTGAAAGTGTTTTGTGGTCGTATCTTTAAAACAAGCGCTCATTTTCAGAGTGTACATTTCTGAAGCCTAACAGCTGAGCCTTAAAAAAACCCAAACGTGTGCGTGACCCCTATCAACACCGTCTGAGAATAACTGCCGGAGAAAGGAAAAAAAAACCCAGTCATGTAGAAAAGTTAGTGAAGCTCAAAGAGGGCTTTAGATTAAGAGTTACGCAAGAAGAGAACGACAAAAACAAATGTAGGTATATGGTGGCCGCGCGGGAGTACATTTCTCTGAACTAGAAAAACTGTACCTCCCTTGAAGTGTGTGTGTGTGTGTGTGTTGTGTGTGTGTGTGTGTGTGTGTGTGTGTTGATGTTGTGTTGTGTGTGTGTTTGTGTGTGTGCGTGTGTGGTTTTGTGATACGTGCGTCTCTGTATACATAAGAGAGCTATAGCAGCAGAAGCTAATTTAAATGGAGCTTTATTTTAGAGGTACAATAGAAAGAAAGACCACAGAGGATTCAGTCATCAAACAAAACCCAAGGAAGAAAAAAAACTCTGTCTCCATGGGGGCCAGGGGGGGAGGGGGGAGGGGGAGGGGGGAGAAAAAAGGAATAATAATTGTGTACACTCTGAAGGTCTAAGATTTGTCATTACGGAAAGGGAGAGAACAGAGGGAGGGAGAGAAATAATAAGCCAGGGATTTCTAACGTTATTTAAAGTTAGGTGTAATCATTAGTCCGTGGCTGTGCAGTGCCGGTCAGAGCAGCAGCCACTAGCAGCCACCCAAGAGAACATGATCAAAGAGGATGGAGGGTTAGATAAGTTTACCGGGTTAGTAACGCAAAGGAAAACTTTACTAACCCTTAAATACACTGCTTAGTTAATGACAAAAATAGAGAAATGTCATTCTGTGTAAAAAGTTTGTCTGAAATGCAAGAAATGATTAGTTCATCATCATTTCAAGTTTATCCTAGTTTTTATAACATATTACTGTCGAAAGGTTTTACGAGAAACGCCTTTTTTCAAATTGTATTCATTTTAAAACAAAAGTACAGGTCTTAAAAATGCATTTTTGGCATTTTTTTAAAGAACTGAAATGTATCATTAAATCAGACAATTAACAACAACTGAACACATCCTTCTGCGTTGTATCTGTCGGAATAGTGCTAGAATTTATGATGGAAAGTTTGTTGATGTAAGTGCTTCAGAAATTGAAGATAATGGCCTTTAAAGATGGTTGTAAAGGAGAAATTATACGTATGCAAACAGACCATGTTGAGTCAAATAAACACCTAATGTACATCTCATAATGAAACAATGACATGTATTGTGATTATGTGAACAAAAGATTGTCGGTTACATTTCACACACAAGCAACAAAGCCCGAATAGAAAACAGATAAAGTGTTCAAAATCTCTGCAGATTTCACCATGTGGTACGAGGTGAAGAATCAATGTTGGTCAGCTGCTAGCCATGCTCCGCTCCAGATGTCCCCTTTTGTTTTGCCAAGATGGATCTCACACAGTCTGGAGCCCGTTCTACACCACAGCACTGCACTGCATGCTCCTGTGATATTCGTTGTTAAATGAACACTCACTACAAACGTAATTAAGCATCTTTATCTTTAAATATTCTTATTTATTTTTTTCATTCTTATTTTTCACAGGTAAATCCCATTGAGACCGAAGACTCTTTTTCAAGGGAGACCTGTGTTCCTTTCCACGTTAACATTCACACACACATTCATACACCGATAGCAGGCTAACTATTGAGTTCACACGAGGCAAGGTGGGTGAAGTGTCTTTGCCCAAGGACGCAACAACCATGACAAAGTGGCAGGGCGGGAATCGAACCACCAACCCTTCGATCATTGGCCGACTCGCTCTACCACCTGAGCCACAGAATGAATGTCCTGTAAACTTGGTACAATGATTTTTGCAGCCTTATTGATATAAAGGCACTGATACATTTTGAGATTGTTGTCTATTTTGATACTATAACATGTCTTCTTTCATAGTAGAGTATAAATTAAAGGTCCAAAACATACATGTAGGTGTTTATGATAATGTTACTGAACCTTGTTTGTTTGCGTCTGTATATTTCCCTATACAACCACCTTAACGGACATTATCTCAACATTAGTTTTTTTCAATAATCTGAACCAAAAATCAAGTTTAACTTTTCATAATTTCATTGTCAGCACTATTCTGAACGCTATAATTCAACTGTGTGTGTTCTATGTTGTTAAATGTCTTATTTATGATACATTTTGTTCTTTAAAACATGTCGAAATGCATTTTTATACAGCATATAGTAAACTTGTAACCTTATTCAACTGCAGTGTCTCACCTTAACATCTATATTTGCACTTTCCCACTATAACTTTTAAAACCGAATAATAAATGCTTTGTCTGCACACTAACCTTTAAGCTATTCATATTTAGAGCAAGCCAAATACTGGGGCATATTTTCATTGCCGTTAGACATAACTGGTGTAAGCTATAGGTGATATAACTTTATCTGCCAGCCCCTGATTGTTAATATAAAACAATACTGGGCATATAATTTGTTTGAGCACTTTAAATATGATATTGATTCTACAATATATCCAAGAGCTCCTTTAGGATAGGATAGGATTAACTTCTTTATTGGTTCTCGTGCGGTGTGGGGCTTTTTGAAAAATGCCATTGAACCTCTTATCACATAGATTAGAATGGATTGCTTTTAATATTACCTCCAATAACGGGTCTAAATGGCCATTTTTCCTTCATTATATAAAAAGTCACCTTCCATTTGACAAGACATTTAGTATGGGCTTATGTGGCTCAAACTGTGCATAAAAAGTTTGAAAATTGAACTTTGGGGAGAGATTTTTTTTTAGGATTTTTGTGGGTGTTCTGTCTTAGAAAACGGGAATTTCTGGATCATTACATTGCATTTTAAACTTTCTTGTATAGGCAGAATGTTACATTTTCTACATCTGCCATTAGTCAAACGTGGTCTAATTAACGTAGGGACACTATTGGGGTTCTGTGTGATAAATGGCCCATGTGTGAGATCAACTAACAGTGGGTAATGAAGGGAAAGGAGCTCAGTTACAAGCACTTAGACAACACAATATCCTGTGTTTTTCAGGGTTGACACAGGATATAATACCATATCGTACAGTAGAATGTATGTTTATTTGCAATAATGTGTATTTGTACATCTGAAGAGTTTTTTTCAGAGTGTCTAGTAGCTAGGTTGTGTTCATCAGTCATTCTGAGCTGGCTATATGTTTTTTTGTACTGTATCTCATTTTAGAATGAAACAAATGCAAGTCGGTGTGCACATTTTTAGATTGTGTTAAAGGTGGAGCCAGCGATTCTGAAGAAACGATTTTGGCGAAATCACTTTTTATCAAAATCAGTGAATATCTCTTCACGATCCGCTACCTCTCTGTACTGTGTGTGTGTGTGCTGAAATAGGTCCAGTGTTAATAGACAGCATAGGCTCTGTAAACAGCATTTGGCTAGGTACGGTGGACCCCCTTTGTTTACATACCCTTAGGTTGACATACCAGTATAGACTTAAACTCACCAATATTACATTTCAGAAGTATCTGGCCAAAAAATACTTTTACCTTTTACCTTGTACCTTAGATACTGTGGAGCTTAGGGGTGATGTACAGGTGAACTTCATTTCAAAAGTTCTGATAACGTGCAGCGGAAGGTTAGGGCTGGAAATTGCACCAAAACAGGGGTAGATAATAACTTAATCGGTTGTTTTTGGTTGAAATTTCGTTACCTTGGCTCACGGTGGAGTGGACACATACAAATAATATTCAATAGAGCACACCTTAATAAAGAATTAAGCGAAAAAGTTTTCTCTTAATCCAATATGTGACATTGTTAGGGGCAAAGGGCATCGAAACCACATCAAAACTGTGCAGAAATCAACTTTCTACATTAACTTTTGTTGGCCTCCTGTGTAAATGACCAGTTGTATGGTGTATTTATACAGTACATTCAAGTTTCTAATGAAAAAAAAAATGCTTGTATACACGAAAACATCAATTACATGCTTGACCTGGATATAACCCCATCTCAGAGTTAATACTACACCCCAGCATAAAACTTGCAATGGCTTCTATTTAGTTCTGATTCTTTGGGCCAAAAGCAGCTCAGTACAGACAGCTTGTATTTATCTTGGTAAGAACTCTTGATTGGAAGTCCTGACAGATCTTAACCAACATTTGAAATTGTGTGTGCTGTGGATTCTCTCCCATGCTATTACTGGATTGAATACACACACACACACACACACACACACACACACACACACACACACACACACACACACACACACACACACACAACACACACAGACACACACACAACACTAACTTGGTTTTCCATTTATTTCGATGATGACGTCCACTTTTAACCTTTGAAAACATTTTTGAATAAACAAAAAACTATTTTCTCCCTTGCTTGTTCCCTAGCCTATCACATGGCTATCACTCATACACACACCGCGCCCGCACGCACGCAAACACATTACACACACACACACACACACACACACACACACACATTCTCTCACATACACCTACACACGCCCAGCTACAGCAGTATATACATATACACTATACTTCATAAAAATACAACGGTATTTGTATCATTAGGGGCTGAAGGGAAATAAATGGCCTTGCTTTTTTCTGAGGTCAAATTTTCCTCGGGAGCCTGCCTCTGTTTACCATATCTATCCGTCCTCGCCGCTGTCACGGAATGAGAAATACCTCTAGCCCAAAAGTGGCGCATTACAAATACCATTGTGAGCTAATGTCTTTCTCGGACCGCGTCGCTGATGTATTTGTCGGCTGGCTGCCTCCAGACACAGCTACCGTACAGGGGGAATGTAGGGCATGACATGGTGATTTTATACCCACACTATCTCTATCCCTATCCCTATCCCTTTCCCTAAAGACTGTTTAAGTCACTTTGATGCTATCGAAATTCCAGTTTTAGTCCATTCCCTTATGAAATTGATGTGATACACAAATTAGACGGTCTGGTTTGATGGATATATATTTTCCTTGTATTTTAGGTGTTATGAAAGGTATTTTTTTTCCATTTCTGGGATGCTGTTTACATTTAACTTAAAGATGTTAAAGCTATAGTGCGTAATATAATTGCGAGCCATTTTCACCCCCATGAGGATGCTGAGTAATTACAGCAATAGTGTAGGTGGATCAATAAGGTAAGCCTTTTCGGTTAACGCACATGAATTGTATTCCTTCTGCTGTACGTCCAGGTTTTTTTTTAGCAGTAGAATCAACAACTGAAACATTTCTCTGGCTCTTCTTGGGATTTTTCTTGAGCTCCTGCACCAGTGTCAGGGGGGGGGGGGGACACCAGTTTGTAAAAGCTCCCATACTGAGACATATAGAGAGTTTTGAGTAGCTGATAGGCTTTAATCAACTTTATGTCAACTCATTTGGCAATGGCTTGAATATAACACATTCATTATATGAAAAAAAGTTACGCACTATAGTTTTAAACGCAGTTATGCTTGTGTTTCAATATTATCTTGCAGCATGATAAATGAAACAGTGGGTATTGCTTGCTATTGTACAAACAATACAAAACAGACAAAAAAAATCAATACGGTGATGTTTTAACATTGACAGTAAAACCAAGCTTACAGTAATGAAATATATTTTCAGACACCAAATTATATCAATATATTTTTTTTTCATACATTTAATAGACAGTCGTTCGGCTTCAGATCAATGATCACAATCAAAGAGGCAATTACATGATGAAACTACTCATTCCAAATCAATGTGTGTGGCTGATTCATTACAAATTGAAGCAGTATTGTTTGTCTGCCTGTGTGTGGTGACATGTGTAATATAATTGCGAGCCACTTTCACGGGCGCGCTCTCCCAGATCTTCCCAGACAGATGACATTTTGAGTTGCTTCTATCGGTCCGTGCCAATTTCTTTCATCGCGCATTAAAGCAGACGCGCGTTTTTTTTTTATTTTTTATTTTTTTTTTTGTATCGCCTGACAGTCTATTGACATTTTTCAACAGCTGTTATGACATGTATTAATTATGTGCTTGAAAGAATACCAAGCAAGCAAGCCAGATAAATAACAATTTTTGCCTTGGCAATAATGGAAAGATGCAGTGCAACCGCGCAAATAGAGTAAAATGTTTGACGTATAGATATCATCATGAAACTTTGCCGATTGATAACTTACATTAAATCCATTATTTTTGTTGCATTAGGGAGAGTGGGGGGAGTAAATACACACCTATATGTTAAACTTGACCTTGTATTTATGTATACCAGTATGAAAGAAGACTAAGTTATGGTCTAAAGTTGCCAGTGTTTGAAAAAGCATTGTTTTCCCTAGTGTCTCGCCCTTAACTTACCCAAGGATATCTTAAGGGCACTACAACATCTGATAAGTCATATGAGGTCTTTATAAAGTGCTGACTGCACTTAATTATTTCCATTTCAAACTATACTGAGTTTGGCAGGTGCGCCTTGCTGAAACAGCTTAATAAAATACAGGGCTGTTGTTGTTTTTATTCGACTTTTCTTTTCAAAGGGGCCACGGGAGATCACGACACAAATATTCTTTGTGTTTTTCAAGGCCAGAAGAAGAAGAAAAAACTCACTGGAATTAATTTGCCATTGGGTGTACCAATGAACCCCTCACTGTGGTGACTCAACTATACACTCAAAGAGATTAGGCTCAGAGAAAGAGATTGAGCAAAGGAAAAAATAAGAAAATACAAATAAAAATAAAAATAAAAATACTCTCCTTCTGAGTGCATAACCCATTGGTGAAGGAGAAAAACAATTTAGGAGGCAGACGTAGGGTTCAACAACACTGGGACACTGAAAGCTAAGTGAAAATGTATCTGTGTTTTTGAGTTTGGATTCGCAAATGCCCAGTGTTCGAAGACTAACCTTAGCATGGCAGACAAAGTAGGGCATACAAAGTGTTTGGGCTAAGATATTTCTAAGGCTTTCATCTAATGTATAGACAGGAATTTACAACATTGCATATTAAAGGTGGAGTTAGCGATTCTGGAGAGCGCTCAAAATCAGTAAATATATCCTCAAGAACGGTACGTGTCCATACTGTGTCAAGCACAGCCTTGGTCTGTAAACTGGTATATAAACAAAGGGTATGTAATCAAAATGGCCAGCTGTAGCTAGCATCATGCCTGTTTACAGAGCCTAGTATGTGTATTAACACTGTTTTTTTGTTCAGCACACGCAGTACGGACAGATAGTGAATCTTAAAGAGATATTCACTGAATTTGATAAAAAAGTGATTTTGTCCAGACTCCACCTTTGACAAAGTTTAAAATGTGCACACCAACTTGCATATGTTTCATTCTAAAATGAGATACAGTTTAAAAAAGCACATAGCCTACTCAGAATGACTGATGAACACAACCTAGCTATCTAGACTATGTGAAAAAAAAACTCTTCAGATGTACAAATACGCATTATTGCAAATAAACATACATTGTACTGTACTACACAAGTGATTTTGTCAACAGCCTATCTCCAGAATGGACTGAATGCACCTTTAACGCTTGTCTTTTCTGTGATGTTGTACATGGAATGGCATCGCAATGCAAGACCAATTTCAGACCTTGTTCTCAGATAAAGTTATATCATACTGTAAAACAAAGTATAACTACTGCTAACAACCCACTGAGGCCATAACTGGATTCTTTAGCAACCTTATCAAGGATAGTCTTGCGAGAAGCGAATGGCCCGAGGGTTTTTCTGCACTTTCACTAATAAAGCCCTTAAGGAATCTTTCTTTTTTTCTCTCTTCTCTCTCTCTCTCTCTCTCCTCTCTCTCCTCTCTCTCTCTCTCTTCTACTCTGTCTCTCTTTCTCTCTCTCCCTCTCCCTCTCTTTTCTATCTCTCTCTCTCTCTCTCTCTCTCTCTATCTTATATCTCTTCTCTCTCTCTCCCTCTCTCTCCTTCTCTCTCTCCCTTCTCTCTCTCTCTCCTCTTCTCCTCTCTCTCCCTCTCTCTCTTCTCTCTCTCTCTTCTCTCCTCTTCTCTCTCTCTCTCTCCCTCCTCTCTCTCTCAGGTGAGTGTGCACTACACTACCTACACTACACTGACTCAGCGCATTAAGAAAGACTAGAATTAATGACTTAATGAATAACTCGGCATGGCCCAGATTAACTTTGGAGTTCTGTGGTTGCTGTCACACATCAAGCAGAATTCCCGAAACCACCCGTCTTTTGTCAACAAGCGAAAGACATTCAGCGCATTTATCTTCTCTGCGACAATGACTTGGATCTTTGCCAAGCTTGCAAATCATTCCCCCACACCCATCATCTTCAAAATGAAGAAGGGGGGAAAAAAAATCTCCTTCCATTTTGTTTTCCTTGGCCCCGTGTAGTCGCCTATTAATCAAAACCTCCGTGTGAGATTGATTCTTTGTATGTGTGTGTTTGTATAATAATCCTATAAAGAGTTATGCAAATAAACCAACAAAAGTTTGAATCAATTTTAATGAGCGCGTAACAAAAAAAAAAAAAGGTCCACAGCTAATTAAGCTAAATTACTTTTTTTCCCTTTGAACAACGGGTAAAAGGCTGACCCCCCGCAGAACGCAAAACAAAGCCGGGAACATTAGAATATTCATTATGGAAACATATTTATGTAATCTTGTGTGAGGTTTGTGTGTGACCGTGTGCGTCCCTTGAGAGGAGGAGGAGGCGTATTTTGCAAGGTGGGAATACATAGTTTAAGCTTCAAAGCACAATAAGGTATATTGTATTAATTCATTCTGCAGCCCGCGGGGGACTCGGGGAAGCGTACAGGCATTATTATTATGTGATTCTATATTTTCTCCATCTCTTTTTTCTCTCTTTTCCTCCTGTCCCCAGTAATTTCCATTTTGAAGTTAAGTTGCTGCTGTAAAAGAAAAATATATATAATAAAAAATGTCCCTTCTGTAATAGACCAAAAATAAATGAACACACAAGAAATGCATTCGGTTAAGTAGGAGTTTTTCCCCTATGCACTACAAAGTATTTTCTAAGAGTGGAGTGTGTGTGTGTGTGTGTGTGTGTGTGTGTGTGTGTGTGTGTGTTGGTATTTTGTGTTTGTGTGTTCTTTTTCTTCTATCCTTGAGCTTAATAACAACTAACTGAGGAGGCTTGCAGTGGCTTTCAAAGGATGGATGGATAGCAGAGAAGTACTTTAAACATCAGGTGTGAAGCCATTAAGGGAAAGGCATCCAGAATAGGACTTTCTAATAATGAATGCAAGGCCACGGACAAGAGGGAAAGCATTAAGAGCCGTGAAGAAGACCTCGGTGTAAAGGTGAGGCCAGTGTCATGTCGCTAATAGCCACAATTATCCATCAAGCAGCAAATGAGCCATCAACATTTACTGCTAGCTCTCAATCACACAAATCAGGGCTCCACTGATTGCTATACAGTGCCACCGCGGAAGAACAAGCTCCTCCATTGCACACAACACACGTTCAGCTCAGTTTCTGTTCCATAATACAAGGTAGCGTTTCTTTAATCCCCCCCTTGTCTGCCATTTGCACAGACAGTTATTTACCACTGCTGTGCTCAGGTCTCCAAAATGGCTGTAAATTAGGCGACGGCACATCTCGGCTACTTATACGTTATGCGTGTCAGGCACCATCAGGTTGTTCAATGGGAAATAGCCTAGCTACAAAATATAAATGTAAAACGTAAAGCAACTGTAAGCTAGGACAATAAGGGGTGTTAAAGTTGTTGTTATGCATTGTATGTGAATTGAAGTTAGTATTTTAAAGTTGTAATGCGTAAGATTTTAATCTGATTCACAAATAATATCAAAACATACAGTATAACTAGGCAAGGGAGATACTAATTGAAATATTTTAAAGTGGTAATACATACAAATGTAATCTTGTAATTTCTATTACATTGCTATTTATCAAAGATTGAGTTAAAACAATGGTGATTGACCATATGACCACAGAATTGAAGCGATTGTATTTTCCAGCCTGTCGAATAATACGATACAAAAATCAAATGCATCGCACAGTTGCAAAAGCTCGAAGATAATGACACAATCATTTGAATTAACACAAAAGTGAATTGTTTTAAGTTGTAGGTAACCCAAAATATCTATAAGCACGTAGGCCGAACTAAGTCAACTTTAAAACAACATTATTCTGAAAGTTGTCAATACAAGTACATCCACTCACATCAGAAAACAAGACAGAAAAATGTGGAGAAAATCCCAATTAATAATCCCTTCAAGCCTCTCACAGCTGTCGTAAGGCTACTAGGGGCCATTACATGATCCCCTAGCCCTCTGTAACACAGCCATACCCTTCTGTTTTAGAGCATTTTGCATATTGTTCCTCTGGCCTTCCCCCAGGCAAAACAGCAAAAAGGAACCTGAAAAATGTCCATAATCATTACCTACATTATTATGTTTGGCTTTTCACATAGCACTGAATCTCAATTAAGAAAAACTTGTGCTGAATTAGTCTCAAATTAATTAAAGGCGAGACAGCAAACGCCTTAGATGTTTTCATATCCCTTTTTTTAGTGAGGAATTTTCTTAGCACAGTGCTGCATATTTCTCAGATCTTTGATACTTTACAGGGATCCTCCAGTCTTCATTATTATGCCAGTTAAAAGACATTGCCACCTGCTGTGTTGATTCTATTCTGGTACCCACTCAACACTCAGCAGATAAACATAAGGAGGAATGCTCTTAATTTGAACTAAGTACAGTCATGATGTACTGTAGGCTATTTTACATGCACGAAAAGTGAAAGTACATTTTCAACATACGCTTCAACTAATCCATGTAAGAGTTATTTTGAGTTATTTTGTCAGTGGAAAAAGAGTGATTTGGAGAATGCTTGTTGTCAAAATCACTTATTTGTCAACATTTGTGAATATATCTCCTCGCGCCCGTACCTGTCTGCACTGTGTGCGCAATAACAAATCATTGATAATACACAACCTATGGTCTGTAAACTGGCATGTAAAAAAAGGGTATGTTGAGAAATGGGGCCCACGTTCAAACAGTATGCCATTTACAGAACCTAGGCTGTGGATTAACACTCTTTTTAGGACACACATGGTTTGCATAGTTAGCTCATCATGAGTAGATAGTTGCTGATTTAGAAAAAAAGCACCTTTTAAACTATCGCATGCAACAGAGCTTTTATTAAAATGAAGTGCTAATAAAATATATTAGCATTATACATCATACATTATTCGGTCATGATCCAGCAACATAATGCAGAATACATGAATTAAACAAGCGATAACCGACGGGCTTTTCAACACAGAATGTTTGGATTTTGACATGTTGTATTTTTTGGTAAGCTTTGTTTACCCTCTTGGTACGCAGAGGAGTTTGAGCTGATCTCCAAACTTCCCACGCCATCTGTCTATCCGCTGAATAAGAAAACAGAGATCTTCTATTCGGTCTCAACGGTGAGGCCCACCCCTCTCCCTTATGACAAAAACTTTGCATTTTTCATCTGATACACATCACTGGCTTGTATATGATCCCATATGCTACATCAAAACAACAGAAAAACAAATATATTTTGGGTATAGCCTTCTGGATTGTGGATGTCAGCTTAGTTGATAATGATGATAGTAGCCTGATCTATTTAATAGGTAGCTAGCCTATGTGTTGTCCAGACTAATTAAGTTGCATGGAATTCAAGCTTTTTTTTCGCTATGATGGATGATGGATGAGGATGATGATAGATGGATGATAGATAGATAGATAGATAGATAGATAGATAGATAGATAGATAGATAGATAGATAGATAGATAGATAGATAGATAGATAGATAGATAGATAGATAGATAGATGATAGATAGATAGATAGATACTTTATTCATCCCCAAAGGGAAAGTGTATTGTTTTATGCAAGTTATCATCATAATAATAGTGATCAAAAATAAAATTCCATAAAAATGTTGAATGTGCATAGAACATTTCCTCTGATTGTAGAAGCCTCCTTTCTCGTAAAAAATAAATGCTCACTATTTTTTAACGCCTAAATCTAACAATATGTTGGACTGTGGATGCAAACCTCAAGTTATTTTGCTTTTGTGTACTGCTAAAATGAGGCCTCTCCATCTTCAGGCAAATATGTCGCATTTCAACATTATCCATTTAAGCAATTACATTTCTAAAGTAAACATGACTGGTAAAACAAATTATTATAATCATTTTTTATAAAACATAATTTCTTGGGAGCCAGTCAGGCTAGTACTCTATGTTATCTCCACTTACTCTCAGTCCTGTAAACGTCCACTAACATTGAGAAACATGTTTGGCACTGTCACACTCATCCCTCCTCATCCGCCATTCATTCCCCTACAGAGTGCTGCCATACATCAGTGTTATACAACTGATAAATAGCACGCATTACGCTTTCCCTGTCTAGTCTATGAGAAGGACAGGAAAATGGCAGCATCACACATACACATTCACAATGGCTGAAATGACATTATTTATCAAATTGTAAAAGTAAAAGCTTTTTTGTAGAGAAAAGTTAGATTTTTTTTTCCGATGTTGTGAAGACGTATTGTGCATCGGCATAATGCCTCTGGTTCTATATGGATCTGTCTGTCTGTACTATCTAGTAACTGTGCTGTGTCCCTGAGCCTGGCTTCACATACATAACCCATCTCCCACAAGAGCGTTTTTATAAAACTCTGCTGTGCTGTCCTGATATGACATTTAGTCCTACAGTGAAAGTCTAGCTGTCTTTGTTTTTGAAGAAACCATGTTACTTGATGCACCACACAACCAACTATTTGGTCAGTATTTACCTGTATATATTTATTTTTTATTTTTTTATATATAATTGTTTTTATATATTTTATTTTCATTTAGCAATTACATTTTCATTTATTTAATTGTTATATTTTATTTATTAATTTCATGGAAAAGGCTTATTAATGGACACATATACACATATTTAAATACACAAAATAGCTAGAGGTTAATTTCCATCTATTGTCTCTTGGCAAATTGATGTTAATAAACTTGTACATTAATGCTACTACTCAAACAATAAAGACAGTAAATGTAACACAAGTTTACAAAGACTTACAAACAGTATCACACACAGTAAGCTAAACACAAATTCACAATTACTAATACAACAGTTAAGAGACAATTATGCTCGACACTAACCAAACAAGTGCTATATTGCTAACGTGCTAAAGTGTCCTCATTGCAGTATAATTGCAAATGTATTTTTGTTTTGTCCTTTTGATAATGTTTGTACGGATCATTGAAGAACCCTTCACTGGCTTCCTGCATTTCAGAAAAAACAAAACACTAACAAAGTATTGCTCCTCACCTACAGGGCACGGCATGCCTCCACTCCAAAATACATCTCAGAACTCATTTATCTCTCTCTCTCTCTCTCTCTCTCTCTCTCTCTCTCTCTCTCTCTTCTATCTCTCTCTCTCTCTATCTCTCTCTTCTCTCTCTGTGTCTCTCTCTCTATCTAGCTATCTCTCTCTCTCTCCTACTTTACCTCTGTGCTATACCTCCAACAGTCACAGCCACAAGAAGCAATATTGCTTCTTGAAGACTGCATTTATTCCCCTATATATTTGTTTTTTTACGTATACCTAGTTTTCATTTAAATGTAATCAAATGCTCACCAACATTTTCAAAAAAATACACCAAAAGAATGCAGGTTTATGTGCATATGACTACTACCATGTGACTATTGGGAGTTCCTTCATTGCAATAAGCAGAAGATGGCATTGCTGCTCAAGGCATGTCCCTGTATATACCTTTGTAGAAAGGGGAAACATTAAGAATATGACTGGAATAGAATGGGGTATTTCTGTTTGTTTCGTGTATTAATTCGGGGAAGGTTAAATCGTTGCTCTGTATGGATCTAATGTTACATCAGCCGACTTTGTTTTTTGTCTCGCCATGGGGGCGGAAGCTTCATTGGACATTCCTTAGGTCACAGGTTTTCTTGTACGTCATGACTTATTTGGTGAATATGTTTGCGTTCCACATATTAATCATATTTTTTGTATTGATACCACAACTTGTTTTTAACCTCTCTCAAGCATGACAACCTTGTTAGCGATATTCTGGATTCATTTTTAAGATTTCTCTGTTTCAACTGGTGTTTGTGCAAATTGAAAGAGAGTGTTATATTACTGTACATGTAACATTGTAGGTTAATATTGCACATCAGTAGCCTCTGTCAGACTACTTATAGTTAAATGGTAAAATGACATTTAAATAGTTAATACGAGTAATGCTTGCAACAACCAGTTGTCAGGGCCGTGTTTTACATTCAAGATTTGTTGAGTATAAAAGAGCTAAACGCAACATAAGGAGTTATTTTCAGTGTAAGAATATCATACATACGTTACTATTAATAACTTTGTTTTGTATTCATTTACAATAGAAAGTCCTATACTTAAAACTGGTAGCATACGAAAACAATGTCACCTTAACCTTATTCAAGAGTAACTGTTGTAACCAGTGCGAGTTTGTTGTAAAGTTTTCACCAAGATCTCTCTCTCTCTCTCTCGCTGCTCTCTCTCTCTCTCGCTCTCTCACTTTCACTCTCTCTGTCTATGTCTCTATCTCTCTCTCTCTCTGTCTATGTCTCTATCTCTCTCTCTCTCTCTCTCTCTCTGTGTTGTTGAAGAGAAAAAAGGAGATAAAAAGCAGCTCAATGTTGTCCTCACTCTGTCATATATCTGATGGATCTGTGGCTGTAGCAGGAAGTTTTGTGGCCTAGTTTTTGAAGTGTGGAGGTCCGGGGGTGAGAGGGAAAGGTTTGCCTCAGGCGCATGCAGCTGTGTGCGGGGCTGTTAACGGGGAGGTTTTACCCAACCCACTGGGACAACAACAAACCCTCTGGTCAGTCTCATCCCTGGCCCCAACCTGGATGGAGGAAATCTGGTTCGAAAAACAACTTTTTTTATTCATATGCTAGGGAGGTGTGTGTGTGCCAGATACAGGGGCGTTGTAGGAAAAACAATGAGGAAAAGTCCATTGAAGTCCATTCACTTGAAAAGTTAAATGAAATATATTGTAGATTCATCACAAAAAAGTATGACATATGTTTTAAGCCTTTCTTTTGTTTGAATTTAGATGATTCCGGCTTATGGCTCATGGAATATAAAATTCCAGTATCTCAAAATATTAGGATATAACATAAAACCAATCCAAAATCGTATTTATAATACAGTGTGAAAAGTGTGTTTATTCTACATACAGTTCACTTTATATGCAGTGAATTTAGAATTGGAAATATATTTATTTTTGTTAATGCATATATATTATATATAATATATAGAAAAAACAACAACACAAAACTACATTTCTATTCATATGCTTGTGTGTGGGTGTGCCCAGATATATATGTGCCCCGGAATCTCTCATCTCAATCCAAAAATCCCTTTTCTTCACCAAATTGCTTTCTTCCTTGTTTTTGTGTCTGGGCAACTTAGCAATTAATATCTGTTGTTCCTTCCAGCCTGACTCTGGGAGGGATATTCATTGGAAGATCGATGCTTGTTTTCAGCAGTATTGTTCCAATTTCCTGTGGAGTCACGGAGGTACTCAAACGGATACAGACAGGCATTAGACTTGTTTGTTGCTCACACATTATGTTCCAGCTAAATCGACAGCCTTGTGGTTGTTTTGAATGAAGCACAGAATGCTCTTGCCTTTCACATAATGTAGTTCTTAACACAACCTGTTGCCTTGACTCCTATTGTATATTTGCTAGATATGTTTTGCCCGGATAAATGTGCCTTTTTTGAAAGTTGTTGTGAGAAAGTTTTGGGCCCATTCTAGAAGGCGTTCCTTTTATTTGCGATTGGGTAAAAAAGCAATCTTTGCTGTTTCACAATAGGCCTTTGTTACAATATGTTTTTTTTTCCAAAGCAACAATGGGTTTATTCACTTGAGTTTTATATATTTTTCCACTGGCAAGAAAAAAGATTGAAGGTTATCCCAGCCATGACCCTTTTTCAATAGTGAACATACAAAGGGCCCCATGTTTGTGAATCAACATATAGTCGTAAACACTTGAGAAAAAAACAGAGAATTCGAAAATCCCACAACCCCACGATTGATGGCGATAATTAACGTCATCCTTTTGTTAAGTGCTCCCGTGTGGACACTTTGTTATTTGAAATTGAACGTATCCACTTAACACCGGTGATACAGTGTGTTTAAGGCAGCGCTTTGGAGTGCTCTACTTGTGCAGCCCTCAGGAACATGTAGTGGGAGTTGTGTGACACACTTTCACTATAAGCTGTGCAAAATGTTTTTCCATCTCGACTGTGTTCACCTGCTTTGTAATACATTTGCAGCATGAAATAACAGTATGCATGATTTGGACGCTTACTAGTAGTGTATATACGGTTTATTCCTTTCATATATTTCATTTCAATGTCATGATGTTACCATTAAAAAACAAACCAGTGAGACACTTTTCTTAGGGATGTACCTTGACCATTTTTTTTTTTATCAGAAAGCTTATTCAATTGGTAAATGTCTAAAGCTATAGTGCGTAACTTCTGTTGCCCCCATGAGGCATTATTAGTAATAACAACAACACTTTCGACAGGTAATTAGGTAAGCCTTCAGGGATGGTGACTGGATTTTAAACCTTCTGCTGTACGGCCAGGTTTTCTCTTAGCAGTAGAATCAACAACTGACACACTTCTTGGGACTGTTCTGAGCTCCTGCACCAGTGTCAGGGGGGGCGACACCAATTTGTGTCAACTTGTTTGGCGATGGCTTGAATGTTACCGACATTAATTTATATGAAAAAGTTACGCACTATAGCTTTAAATATTCAATCCGTGTATCCTCCTAACATAAGGTTGTGTAACTGAACTGCCATACATCTAGTTTAAAAGCCTATTGCCCTCGCGAGACACTGCTACATTCAACAGTGCTGCTCCTATGCTTTGCAGTGTGCCGTAGCATCTGCCAGCACATTTGATGGCACATCAGAGGACACAGTAAACATTGACAGAAACATCTATCATTCCCGGCAAACCTGCTTTTTTATGGATTCATCCCAGTTTAGCCGCTCGCTGTCATAAATATAAACGTGCACTGATCATTAGCACATGTGTCAGGTGGCGGATGCCTTAGAAGAATTGTGGCATAATTTGTAGTCTGATTGCGAAGACTATACATTGTTAGTGTGTGTGTGTGTGTGTGTGTGTGTGTGTGTGTGTGTGTGTGTGTGTGTGTGTGTGTGTGTGTGTGTGTGTGTGTGTGTGTGTGCTTGCATTTGCGCTAAAAAAATATTCAATCCCAATCAGACTGTATAGTCCACAGAAAATGGGACCTTTTAGTTTTTAGAATAACTCAATTTGATAATAATCACAACATAGCAATAGATTAGCGATATACATACTGTACTTGAAAGACAATTTAAAGGAGCATTTTCTACTGTTACTTAATAACAACTTGGCCTTTTTGTTATTGCTGCAATATTTTGAAATACAGTATATACACTTTTCAAACATAATCACAATGATTCATGTCCGTTTACATTAACGTGTGTGTGATCCATCTTCATATTGTTTTAATCAAACTCCAAAGAAACAGGGAGTCGTGATCACACAGTTTAACAATGAAGAATATCATGTTACAAGTCGCTTCTTTTAACAGGCTCTTCAAATTAAGTAACACTTAATTATCGAACAGCAGGAGGCTGCTTATTAACACCCTACATTAGAAATCGTTTCCCACACAATTTGCAATTGAAAATAGTTTGAAATAATCACCTTAAAAAAAAAATTACAATGGAGGAAAAAAACATGTTGATACACGGATGCTGCTTTTTTTCCGTGATGTTTTGCATGTTAGGGGTTGATTTTATGTCCTTGTGTTGATATGACGTTAAAGCTGGGGTATATGATTTGGGGAGAAAATGGCAGTTGGGATAGAGATTCAGATCCAAATACCTCAACCGCTCCACTTGTTCTCTTTGGTCCCTCCCCTATGGTCCCTCCCTGACACGCTCTACACCAACAAAGTTGTGCCAAAGTAAATGGACAGTCCCAGCAGCCAATAAGAACAGAGAATCGGAGCCTCGCTCTGATTGGTCAAAGTGTACAGCTCATGTTAACTTTGACCAATCAGAAATCATATACCCCAGCTTTAAAGGCTGTTACCCCCCACAGAAATGTTATTTTGAAAGGTCATTCAGATAACACACAAAAGGTCTTATAAGATGTGTGATAGTTTTGTAGATAAGAGTTATACATTTGGGGAGTTGTGTGTGAGAAATATGACTTTACCAAGCAGTAGTGTTTTAACCACGCCAGCTGTTGTTCCTGGGTGAGCGTACACATGACAAATCCATTTAGAAAAACTATACAAAAATAGCATTCTTTGCACTGATGGTCTCATTTGCTGCTACATGTAATTGATGATCGTCAGAGGAAACATGAGACTGTTTCAGAAATAGTTTAAAGTTCCTTGTAGCACCTTTGAGCTCTTATGTAGTTTTACTTCCTAACTTTGGGTGTAAATTGTAGTTTCATATAATGCGTCCTGTCTATCCGCTCTATATAGCCACTGTCTATCCTGCTGCCCTCCATCTCTTTATAGACAGCGTTGAGTCGTGACAAATGTTGCAATCGAGGTCCCCAAACACAAAGAGGCCAAAGATGAAGGATATAAAAGCTCCAAGAAAGTTTATGTGCAAACCACAAATCTTCACAAAGCCGTATTAGGGGATGAAATGCACTCACTCTAAAGGTCTTAAAGTCAAACTGAGAACACACCCACAGGCTGCTACACAGTCTGTGTGTATGTGTGTGTGTGTGTGTGTGTGTGTGTGTGTGTGTGTGTGTGTGTGTGTGTGTGTGTTGTGTGTGTGTGTGTGTGTGTGTGTGTGTGTGTGTGTGTGTGTGTGTGTGTGTGTGTGTGTTGTGTGTGTGTGTGTGTGTGTGTGTGTGTGTGTGTGTGTGTGTGTGTGTGTGTGTGTGTGTGTGTGTGTGTGTGTGTGTGTGTGTGTGTGTGTGTGTGTGTGTGTTGTGTGTGGTGTGTGTGTGTGTGTGGTGTTGTGTGTGTGTGTCAGTGTCAGTGTCTAAGCACCAGGCTCCTCCAACACCTTTATGAACCAGACCACCCTTAGGCGGCAAGTGGGTGTTCACACTGTATATACTGTGTGTGTGTGTGTGTGTGTGTGTGTGTGTGTGTGTGTGTGTTGTTTGTTTGAGAGAATGTGTGTGTGTGTCTCGGTGTGTGTGTGTGTGTGTGTGTGTGTGTCTGTGGATGTTAGTTAGCAGGAACTAACTGCATTTGTCCCATATGTGACTTGAACAAAGCATGTTGTATTGTTTTTCCCTAGAGGTATATAGGCACCTTGGACCGTTCAGGGCTTATTGAGTGAGCTGAATTGGTTTACAATTTTCATGGAATTTCACACTCATACGCACTGTATGTTTTAATTAGTGTGTTATCGCGTGAACGTTTTTTATTACCTTAGACCTTAGGCTTTTACATTTACATAGGAGTCGGGTGCACAGTCATGTTGCGCCGCCATGTTTCTACAGTAACACAGAATGGACAAACTTAACGGCTTTATGCCTTTTAGAGGAGGCCAAAATACATACTGCAACACACTTTAAATCGGTAACGCGATAAATTCACACAAGTCTGCACACACACCCATAGATAGATTCAAAAGACATAAAAAGTAAGAAATTCACACACACACAACGCACAACACACACACACACACACACACACACACACACACACACACACACACACACACACACACACACACCTAGACAGACACTAAGGTAAAAGATCATCCATGTAAGGGGTTTCCGCCTCAGTTGATTTGGGTCAAAGGGTTAGCCTACCTGGCGCTGAAAAACTGTATTATTTTACATTCTAATATTGTCGGTTTGCTGCATCTCTGTCCTTTTCTACAGCCCAAGAAAGAGAAAAAAAAAACCCACAACATGACAGTCTCTCTCCCTTGACAATCTCAAAGAGTCTCGGTCCAAATGTAATAAGCACACACCACACTCTATATAGCTTTAGCATCAGTGGAGCCCTGGCCACTAGCAAAAAAATCCCCTAAAAACTAGTTATTTCACTTCCAATTTAATTTCAATTTTTCAATCCCCCTCGTAAATGAATCGCAAATGGAAAATGTCAGTCGGAGTCCTTTGCCGCAGTGCCTGGCGTATTATTTTCGTTATTTATTTGTTTGACAGTGTTTTAGTCCACATATCCCCTAGATGTGTCATGCTCATCATACACAGCCATTTGTCAGGGTTTTTTGTAAAGCTGTCACATTGTATTAACTAACAGGCCTGACTTCGATTTTTTTCCCATTTGTCCATGGTGTGTCTATTTGTATCTCGCTCAAACCGTTATTATAACTGACGTGCATTGTTATTACAAAAGCAATATTGATTAGTGAAGTCTTTTGTCTGTGACAGGCTGCTATGCACCGGGTCTTTTTTCATGAATAAAAACACAATTTAAACAATGTACGCTATTTGTATCAGGATAATACCATAGCAAGAAATACACTATCTGTATATTGGATGTATAATTATATATACATTATATATCTGATTACTAAATGGCAATGCTGCATGGACAAAGTAATAGCAACAATACCTGGGGTATAATTTTACAAAATTGCAAAGTTTATATGGATAAATGTAAGCAGCAGCTAAATTTGTTTTTTATGAAGCATTGTTTGGGGGTTATTGTGCATTAATATGGAAAGGACAAGATAATTGAGGGATAGGACAAGAATCATTACAAATTGATATTTTTTTCATATCATTAACATACAATTAAAATGATAATAACAAGCTGAGAGGTCCATAATGATTCAGTTTTTAGTTGAGGCAATTGTAATAGCAAAGTGTTGGCATGAGAGTAAGTCATTGTATTCAATGTTAAAGGTAAGTGTCATAGGGCACTCACCACAGCTAGCAACATGCCTGTTTACAGAGCCTAGGCTGTGTATAAACACTGGATTACTTTAAGGCACACACACAGTCCAGACAGGTGGTAGATCGTGAGGAGATATTCACTGATTTTGACTTAAAAGTGATTTTGACAACAAGCGTTCACCAGAATCACTGACTGCACCTTTAAGAGCTTGTCTCACTCTAGCTGTTTCACAATGTAATCTAGGGCAAATGAAAAAAACAGAAAAAATACAGGAGGCAGATGTACAACATTGCAACCTTGATCTCTCACCCTGGAACACACCTCAACCCCAACACCCCGATTGCGTAACACACACACACACACATGCACACACACACACACACACGCACATGCACACACACACAACACATACACACACACACACACAGGCCTGAATTATACAAGCGATGAACCCATCCAGCAAGCCCTTCTGGTGGGGTTGGCTCACGGAAATGGGGCTTTGAATCGGGAGGAGGAGAAGTGTTGCGGGGCACAGCACATCAGAAGGTGTGTAGAGCTCTGTCAGAATCCCGACCTGTGTTCCATGAATCAGACAACGTGACGAGAATGGAGAGAATACACGAAAGAGAAGAGAAGTGGGACGTAATTGATGATGGTGTAAAAACGTATGATGGAGGGAGGGAGGGAGGGAGGGAGGGAGGGAGGGGGGAGCGTAGAAAGAAAACGGTGCTGTCATGGATCACAGGTGGATGAAATGAAGTCGTAACACAGCCAGATATATATACGCCCATTAACATGCAAGAAGTTGTTCCACATTGAGAAACTTAACAGTCCAGTGCAGTAGTACATTGCTATTAGGGACTTTAAGCAACGACGGTTGAGAGGACGGCTACGGCGGTCGAGTAGAATTTTGAGCATTCGAGTATTTATGTCATCACCTCCTATCGCTGTAGTCAGAGCGAGTCAGAGCCGTAGTCCGTCTGTTTACAACGGCAGAATGGGTTTTTGACGTTGTGAGCGCTACACCAACTGCAGCAAGTAGCCGGTCTAAGTGTTGCTAGATGATAGCGGAGCCCGTTGGAATCTTTCCCTGGCGCCGTAGCCGTCCCTAAAACACCGCTGCTTAAAGTCCCTATTGTCCATCAAAAACCTTGTTGAACTGTTGATTTTAGGAAAAGCCTCCATGTCTCTCTGGAAAAGTGAAAACCATTCAAAATCAATTTGGATAAACGAAGAAATGTATTATCGATGAGTTGATGGAATGGTTTATTTATTCGCAGAAATGATGTAGGATTTTTACCAATGATAGGAGTGGGTCCACATTGAGACTAGTGCAGTATGGTGCATGGTGGTCGTCACAGCAATAAGACGTGTAGAACTGTTTCGGATTTTTAGATTTAGATTTTAGGAATAGATGTTTTAATTTTTTTTATGGCATTTTCAAGCTTTATTAGATAGTACAGAGTTGAAATGGAGAGAGAGAGAGAGAGAGAGAGAGAGAGAGAGAGAGAGAGAGAGAGAGAGAGAGAGAGAGAGAGAGAGAGAGAGAGAGAGAGAGGGGGATGACCTGCATTAAAGGTCCACGGGTCGGATTCGAACCCGCGACCAACAACACCCTGCAACAAGGCCTGAGCCAAGGAAAGGGATTGACAACTATTCAAAACCAGTTAGTTAAAGTAAGAACTGTATGATTGCAGAGTTGATATAAAGGCTTTCTTTGTTTGTTTGCAGAAATTCAATGCGGTCAGAACCGGCTTCGACCGGCATGTTCTTTTTAGGGTAATCGATCTTACAACGTGTACAAGTTATAGTGCATTTATTTGGTGTAAAACAGTATTATTTTGGTCGTTTTTGATTATGTTGACCAGCTGACAAAGAAAAAAATGATGTGAGGAACCCAGCAGATCGCTGGATTTTATAACACTCAATGTATTTGCCAATTATTGATTACGTTTCATTACCTCACACATATACATTACTATAATCAAGATTAATGTAACACACAAGCACTAGGACACACATTACCTGTTTGTGGAGTGTTAAGGCCCTACCACATCAGATCTAAGAGCCAGTCACATGCAATGCTGCCACTGTATTGATTTGAATTAGCCCATTACAGAGCCTGGAGGTCCTATGAAAACAGATAAGCTGAAGACCCCTCCAACTAATTACATACCCCCCTGTATGTAGGATCATGCATTTATTCTGCTGTTGATTAAAGTTGCTTCGATTTATGTTAAGTAACGTTGTGATTCAAATGCAAAATACATTGGTTGTGACAGAGAGAGCATGGGATGGGAGAGAGAGAGAGAGAGAGAGAGAGAGAGACAGAGAGACGGAGACACAGAGAGAGAGAGAGAGAGAGAGAGAGACATACACACACACACACACACACACACACAGATGTAAGTCCACAGGGAGTCAGATTAATTTGAAAACTTGTTTTGTATGTAATTTTTTTCGATCCCTTACCCTTTAAACCATTATGAGGTTGACTGTTCAATTTGCCCAAATACGTGATTTAGGTTAAACATGTTGGGACCTCCCACTCACACCATGTCTCAGTTGTATGGCTTGTTTAGTGCATAACATGCGGAACTAACATGGTGTACACAGTATATTGTAAACATTATACCTGCTAAACTTCAGTATGTTAGCGTTATCTGTGTGAGCGTGACAGCATGCTGATGGTAGCAGTTACATTATAGCTCTAAGCACTGATGTGTCTCAGTATATCTTCACACAGCTGCTGGGGCTGTATACACTCTTAAGTCTTGGTTGCGGGCTGACAAAGCATTTATTCGCAGAAGCTTCCCACCCCCCCTTGGTTGGCATCCCAACTGTGTAAGTACAGTAGCAACATTGAAACACTTAAAGGGGCTGTGTTGGTCTAAATCGGTTTTGCTTGTTTTTGTATACCCTTCAAATCGAGCATTTAAAAAAAATTGTCTTTTGTTGTGACCAATTTTTTTTTTGTATTTTTTTATATAAAGTGTCCTTTTTTAAAAACTGACCAATGTCTGTTCAAGGGCATTGCAACTGTCTGTCTGTCTGTCTGTCTGTCTGTCTGTCTGTCTGTCTGTCTGTCTGTCTGTCTGTCTGTCTGTCACCGCCAACCCTGTGTCCCTAATTTTAGCCGTCCATACAGCTGATCCACAGACCCCAGCTGTTGTCATTAAGCTGTTTTCATATTTAATAGGATTTTAGTTTTTTTTTGTACAAATACCACAACCTGAAAAATCCCCTATTCTGGCTCGCAGGTCATATTTTCGCACATTAACGGTATTTTTTTCAGATTTCGACGGCGAGAGAGAGAGAGAGAGAGAGATGAGAGAGAGAGAGAGAGAGAGAGGGAAAAGGAAGTAGCAGAGGGAAAGGTGTAAAGGGCGTAGAGCTTGAATGCTTGGGCGCCACTGCCACCACAAACAGTGCTGACCTGGAAAGCCTGTGTGTGTGGTTTGAAATCAGCTTTAAGAAAAAACCTTTTAGAGACCTCCTCAGGGGATTAAAACTGTTTGGGTGTTTAGGGTCTCTCTGTCTCTTTGTGTGTGTGTGTGTGTGTGTGTGTGTGTGTGTGTGTGTGTGTGTGTGTGTGTGTGTGTGTGTGTGTGTGTGTGTGTGTGTGTGTGTGTGTGTGTGTGCGCGTGTCTGTGTGTGTGTGTCCGAGTCCATCATGTGTTTGTCTGTGTCTATATACGATGTGTTGAGATGCCCTTGCAAATCCGATAAAGGGAGCATACGGAATATTTCCTCTGTGTGTGTGTGTGTGTGTGTGTGTGTGTGTGTGTGTGTGTGTGTGTGTGTGTGTGTGTGTGTGTGTTGTGTGTGTGTGTGTGTGTGTGTGTGTGTGTGTGTGTGTGTGTGTTCATAACAGAAAAGGGAGTCAGAGAGCAAGCGGAAAGGCTGATTGGCGGTTTTTGTATTATTTAGAAGGCAGAGAGACGATATGCAAGGGAGGCGGAAATAATTTCATTGGTTGAATTAAACCTCAAGTGGGCAGAGTGCTTGATCCAACATTTTCTTCTATATTTTTTTTTCAGAGCACAAGTTAACTAAACCTTAAATGCCAAATAGCGAGCTCTATTCTAAACACAAATTAAAATGTCATCGCAGGGGCATGTTTTTCTGCTTTGCCTTTGTGATTTTTTATTTTTATTTTTTTTCCACCCCTCCTGTGCTGTGCGAGACCACTGGAGCACACAGACGTTAATAATTGCAGTCTACCAGTTGGGAATTTATATGACTTTGAATATAACGCAGCATTAGGCAGAAAAGGACTCTTTTTTGGCAGGGAGAAATGTTAATTTAATGGATAATTAATTCTTGTTTTGTTATAACTTGGATGTTATTTTTCACTGGGTTTTTGCACAGTACTTCTTCTTCTTCTTTTTTTTTTGATTATGATAACATTGTTCCCGGCAAAGTAATTGCTAATATCTTAGAAAAGCAGGGACATCTGTAAAAAATAAATATGTTAAGCTAGGAAAGGGAGGAATTATAGGCTTTGAAAGAGGAGTTAGACAACTTCATTGTAAGAGAAAACAAAGGCGGACACGAAATTATGTTTGCTAAAAAACAGCACTATTCACCGGCATTCTTGTCCATCTTCGAATGTGTGTCCCTGTGCAGTTAGGGATTATTGCATTTCAGGTGCATTGGATGTTATAAAAGCTGATAATCCATGTCTAAATTCTCCAAAATAAGTTTTAATGAACTATAATTAAAGGTGTAATCAGTGATTCTGAAGAATGTTTGTTGTCAAATTCACTTTTTGTCAATATCAGTGAATATCTCCTCATGATCCGCTTACCTGTCCATACTATGTGTGCGCTGAACAAAGTCCAGTGGAAACACACAGCCTAGACTCTGTAAACTGGCATGTTGCTAGCTAAGATCGGCCCCCTTTGTTTACATACTCATTAACAAGACAAAGCTGCGTATTAACACTGGATTTTTTACAAAACGCACACACAGTACTGACAGGTATTGATCAGGAAATCATCAGGAAATACTCATGATTAAAAAAAAAGTGATTTTGACAACAAGCGTTCTCCAGAATCACTGACTCCACCTTTACTTATCACTTCACTAGAACTCCAATCTTCTAGCAAAGGGAGACCAATCAAAGTCACAGCGATACAGAGAGAGAGAGGGAGAGAGAGAGAGAGAGAGAGAGAGAGAGAGAGAGACAGAGAAGAGAAGAGAGAGACGAGAGGAGAGACGAGACAGAGAGCGAGGCGAGCGAGTCACCTTGTGCATCTTTCAACAGCCCATCTTATCAGCGTTCTCCTTAATCACAGGACAGGGGAACCAACGGACACTATAAGGGCCCCGGCGGAAGAACAAAAAAAGCTAATTATCACTGACAACAAACGCCACATCAAACATCAAGGTATTGTGTGAAAAGTGCCTGAGGGCCCGCCACACACTCCGCGGCGCATCTCCAACCGCACTACTGTGTTCAACACTCCGCATGCCAGATTACTTTTGACAGAAAACATACAAATAAAACATTACCGCGGGCTTGAGAGAGGAAGAGGCTTCAGCCCAGAGATACCCAGCAGCCAGTAAATTATTCATACATTGACTTTACTGACGGAATGAAAAGCTTTCTGTCTTTCTCCCCGTCTCTAATCCCCCTACGAGCAAAGCTTTTCGGTAATAGTGCAGCGGGCGGCTTCGAGAGTTGCGTCTTTCCTCTCTCTCTCTCACACACACACCACACACGCACACACACACACACACATACACACACACACACACACACACACACACACACACCCCACACACACACACGGCTCTCTCTCTCTCTCTCTTTCTATCAAACTTTTCCCAATGTATGAAATCAGTGTCTGACAGCCAGGCCTTTTAGAAAATCCGTTCGCAGCCCTCTCTCTGTCTCTCTCTCTCTCTCTCTCTCTCTCTCTGCGCGTTTATTATATAGCGTTTAGCCACCCTCAAACAGCCTCTCAATCTAATGACTTCTCCGCGCGATGGTGATTGCTTTGATTTTAATTGGGGATGTTCTAGAGGCGCACGCTGCTGCTCCTGCTCCTAATCCAGCTGTCTTCCAACCAGTTAGACAAGGAGGGTGTGCTCATGGTGTGGTGGGCCCTTTTCATACACCACACACACACACACACACAACACACACACACACACACACACACACACACACACACACACACACACACACACACACACACACACACATAGTCACATACTCCCGAACCCATCACAGGGTAGTACGCTCGCCCTCCCGTTGAGTTCCGTAATAGGCGGACAGGAGGCAGAAAGGGAGGGGGGGTGGGCCATATGTCACAGTGGGGGGCCCGTGTGTGTCTCAGTGAAGTCATGGGTAATTGAGAGATGAAATATACTGTAGAAAGCCATCATCGTGTGTGTTGTGTGTGTGTGTGTGTGTGTGTGTGGGTGGGGTGGGGGGGGGGGGGGGAGTCACAAATGGAGGACGTCCTTGGGCCTCGGGAGACAGGGGTTATGGGATGGTAAAGTACCATTTAACTTGTCCATCCTTGAAAAGACTTAAACCATGACCTCTCTCTGGGGAGAAATAAAGAACAGGGAGGTAAGGCTTTACCTGGTGCATATCTGTCTACTGCAGACCATGGAGGTACAAGAGGTGTTTTTTGGGACAATGTTTGTGAAAAATGACAATGTGGGGGGTCACTCCGCAACGATCTACAACATCAGCTCTTGAAATGGGACTTCCAGTGTGTCCTAGACAGTGTAAAAGACAATTATTGTTCATGTTTGACTTTTGAGAAGTTTTGGGGGATTCTTGTTCCTCCTGTGTTTTCGTCTGGTTTCCACATTTTATTTTCATTATTTCCCGCAAAGTACAATTAAAGTTTAACCAACTTCTCAGGGACTAAACACTAAGTTTGTCATATTTATACTCTGCCATCGGTGTATGAGTGTGTGTGTGTATGAATGGGTGAATGTGGTGAGAAATGTGAATGTGGTGCTGAGAAAATCGTCTAAAAAGCGCTATACAAGTCCTACCATTTTTATTTTTGTGGTAACAGAAGGCAAGGCAAACAATGCACATGTACGCAGTTCCACGGTCAAGGTTATTATAAGAAGGCAGCCAACAATGGTGTGTTGAAATTGGACTTCCAATGTGTCCTAGACAGAGTTGTAGACCATTATTGATCATGTTTGACTTTTGAGAAGTTTGTTTGGGGATTCTTTGTCCTCCTCTGTGGTCTGCTCTCTACATTTTCTTCGCATTATCAGGCACCTAAAACATATTTCAGTTTTGCCAAATCTGTGGTAACATAAAGCGAGGCAATGCCGATGTTCTCCGCTACCAGGGACTAAGTTATTTTTTTAAGAATGCAACTAATAATGGTGTGTCCTTCAACAGACCCCAATGTCTAGACTGCACCTGCATCTAATATGTGTCATTTCAGACAGAAAATCGAATGTTGTGTTCTGAATATATTATGCCAAACAAATCATTTTAGATGAACTGCGGGGGCCTGCGAGTTGTTCCCTTTTTTTGCCTAATTGATCATGCGTTTGAAAAATAAGAAGTTCTGTTTTGTTGATTATATTTTCATATGAAGGGGGAGGCTTAGGGGAGACAGTTCATGTTGTTTATGTCAAGAAAATGACATACACCAGAGTATATGGTGCTGTTAAATGCATTGCTTCGAACCTCCATTGAAGCGTGGGTGTCTCTTTATCTCTCCAGTTTGCGGACAATTCAGTCTCCATTTAATGTGTCTATGGGGGCCACCATGATATGGTCTGGTTCAAATAATATGTGAACTGTTTGTGTGTACATATACAGTCCATCTCACCCAGGTAAACTGTAAAGAACATATAAGAGTCTCAGTGCAAGTGTGAAAGGCGGCGGGCGCTAAAGTAATAGTCTGAGTTTTCTAAGTATGCGCCCTCACAATGTATTCCAGAAGGCTGAAACCGAGTCAGCCCCTGAAATTAGCTCTAGCCAGCAGGTAACCCCTGACATTTATGAGTCATCCTCGGCCCCAGTGTGATTTACCAGAAGAGATGGATGGAAGCTATGATGGATATCCACACAAACACACACACACTAACGCACAGACAACACACACACACACACACACACACACACACACACACACACACACACACAACACACACACACACACACACACAAATAATACTTACACAAATACACACACACACACACACACACACACACACACACACAGACACACACACACACACACACACACATGACTGATGGTGGACTTTGACAGTGGTTGTCAACCATTTTGGTGCCATGATCCCAAAAAAAGCAACGTAACATATCATGCTAAATTATGGTTTGTATTTTCCCTTGAGAGACATGACTTCACTTGACTAATTATTGAAAGGGTCCCTGAAGGCCTCAGGTATTCATTATACTTTAAGAACAGGACATTCATCACAGAGATTTAACAGTTTTTAATAAATGTAGGTGTGGATTGTGGAATAGTATTTTTTAAGACTGAATAAGTCATCATGTCGCACGGGGCACAGGATCATTCCTAGCATTGTTCCAGATTCCGCTGCTAAACATCAACATGTTTGTCAACCTTTTCCCCGGTCGAAAGAGTGAGAATTATTATTTGGATGAACTGATAAAAAGAAAAGAAAAGATTCTGCCAGGGCACAGATGCAAAAAAAAGATAAAAGTGGCAATAGCAAAGGAAATAGGAAAAAATATTCAAGACATTCCGGTATTCTTTTTTGTTGTGTAGCCTTTATTCAGGGCAAAGATAACCATGGCTATAAAACATTGTATACACACACACACACACACACACACACACACACAAACACACACACACTCCGATCTTTTTGATGATATGTTCCCACATGCACTTTTGTGTTGAATCACTACTGATTTTTTCGACTCACCCACCTTCCCCTTTATTCCCCTTTTTCATACCACCTTTGTGTGCAATGGCTTTGTGTGTGTGTGTGTGTGTGTGTGTGTGTGTGTGTGTGTGTGTGTGTGTGTGTGTGTGTGTGTGTGTGCGCTATGGCTTTGTGAATATTTCTCCTCTGAACCTCACGGTAAGTTTTTGACAGCGTTTTTTTTCTTCTGTCTGAACCCATTCCAAAAAATGTAAAAGCAACTGCATCCATTATTTAAAACAACATCACAACACGGTAAGGCCTATGACTTCAGTTGGCCCCAAAAGTTGTGTTGTGGCCTCACACTGACAAGTACATGCCACTTGTATTTTTAGGCAAAACCAATTGATACAACATGTTTTTTTCCACATAACTTCTTTGAATGATACAATGGCGAAATTGAACATTTTGATTGGCCTTCCTTCAACCTCCCCTGTAGCTTTGCCTGGGGTTACATGTCATTTATACCCGGGTAAGGTAATAATAAAAAATGCTACTTGACTGGCCTACCATATTTTTATTTTTGCACTGGTCCTCCAATATGTGCTAGAATGTTGCATGTCAATCAACATTTGATAGCGTATGTATTATTGCGCCCAATGGCTACATCTAAATCAATCCGCTCAAAATTTATGATAGGGGATGGATTAATTCAAAATGACAAGGACGCGCGTGGCTCCGAGGAAGGTGTGTGTGGTATAATTTGCAATCATTTTAATAAGTTGCTCCGATGGCTTGTGAAACTGCGATACAGTTTTGTTGCTGTTTTATGGGCCTAGCACTGATCAAAACAGTCACTAACCTATTAGAACGCTTACTCAAGAAAAAAAACTCTGTCGCCTATTGTAGCCGAAATAATATCCTTTGACAGCGACATTGTGTTTGCATTTTTTTTTTTTTTTAATTTGTACGTCTCCTCCTTTAAAAAAAAAGATTAATTGAAAAATAGAATGGCCACAATGCTTTCAAGGTTAATACAACACATGCTCAATTAAGTGCTGGGGGGGTTGAGACGCACACACACACACACAACATACACACACACACACACACACACACACACACACACACACACACACACACACACACACACACACACACACACAACACACACACACACACATACAGCTGTACTGTATTTCACAAGGCGGCTTTTCGCTTGGCAGAAGCCATACTTATTCTCCGTGCCTCCTAATGATAAGCTTTCTCTCCCCCAGTTATTTGTAATTAAGTTTCTTCTCAGCATTTAGTTAGAAAGATGTCAGGGAGGAGAAGAAAGGAAGGGTTGGTGTGTGTGTGTGTGTGTGTGTTGTTGTGTGTGTGTGTAGTGTGTGTGTGTGTGTGTGTGTGTGTGTTGTGTGTGTGTGTTTTGTGTGTGTGTGTGTGTGTGTGTGTGTGTGCGTGTGTGCTCTGCCCCTATTCCTACATAAAACGCAGAGGGTGAACAGGCTTAGTGAATTTCAAAGTCACCCAGGCGGCTTAATAGCTTTCCTAAATGACTCAGCACATTATTTCCACTTGTACAGTAGTCCATTACACGCTGCGTTACCATAGACACCGATACAGGGTTACACAGGACTCCCATCCCATCCAACTGTCCTTCTTACTCAGGGCTCTGGCACGTGTTCAACTAACCACTTGAACTCTGAATACAAAATGAAGTCCCTTTGGCTGTATATAACTTTGCGGATGTCTTTTTGTGTGTGTGTGTGTGTCTTTTCCGGGTGCTTTACCCCCAAGTAGCTTCCTAGCCCCTGTCAGTGTCAACTCGTTATAGCCCAACCCCCCTTTAAGCAACCGCAAGCTCCGATGGCAAAAAGGTGATAGCTAGCTAGAAAGAAAAAGAAAAGTGTATTGAATTTGCCATAGGGGGCGTTTCGGATACGGATGGAGTGAGTGAGATGGAAAAGAAAGAGAGAGAGAGAGAGAGAGGGAGATAAATAGAAGTGGAGGGGGGGAAGAGAGAGAGAGAGAGAGAGAGAGAGAGCAATTAGTGGTGCTCTACAGAGTAATCCCTTGGAGACAGGGCCCATCAATCATGTTACTAATCCTTTGTTTCTCAATAAAGATAACCACGCTGGAGGGAGTTAACATTTTACTTAATAAGTCATCCCACTATATAGTACACCTGCACACGCCGAGATTGCCCCAGAATTATTATACCCTTATCCTCTAGTTGACATTGAGTTGATAAGAAAAGCCCTCCGAGACACAGCCAGCTATTATTTGACTGCTCCTGTTATTTTGATAATGCTAGTAGGAGTATAGCCAAAGCCAAAGCTGGCCTAGAGGTCATAGAAACAGGGAAAAGGGTTCTATGGTCAAATCTCTTGTGGGATGTTTTGCTTAACAAGTGGTCCGACCTAGACGACAAAGCAGCTTCTTTGGCATTGGCTTCTATAGTCAGTTAATGCTATTGCACCATCATCCCAGAACTACATTATTGTTCAGTGCATTAACTAACAGACCAACATTGAAGCTACGTTGCTAATGTCACACATTGTAGCTTGCTCCGTCCAAGCCTCTGCATAATACTGATAATATCCGTTTTTTTTTTTACATGGGCAACATTGAATAACAAGCACCTTTATGATTACATTAACTTTGCATTGTGAAACGGAAAGCCTGCATGCTTGGCAAACTTTTTCCTGGGTGAAGGTAAAAAGAAACGCTGTTGACTGAATTCAAAACTATCTAATTAAATATGTTTAGGGTTAGCTTGAAGATCTAAAAGTGCAAAGCCGTATAGCTTTAGGACATATAGCGCTGTTAGCGGTGTTATAGCACTGAAAAGAATCATCTCAACTATTCATCACCACAGCCCGCAAGGCACAAACTGCTTCCAAGTATGAAACAGCCCTTGTGAGAAAGCCATGAAAAGCGAATGGCCAGGAGGCAAATAACATATCTTTTTAGGTTCGAAAGACTCCCAGCTAATCTTGCATGTATTTTTTTTTCATCCCTCATTGAAATAACATTTTTCTATGTGAGTCTATGTGTGGGCGACATTTAGAAAAAAAAAAAAAAATGAAGTCCAGTTCCAAATTGAATGAATTGCATGGTGACCTTGAAGGCATCTTGCTTTTTTGTCCGATTGACTCCCGCCTTCCCACTATGTGATATTTGGTAGCGGACTGCGGGCGGGATCCATCAATCATGTTTTTTTCTTGTTCACCTTTTGTCTGAGATACACAGACATTTCACACCATGTATTTCTTTTTTCTTCGACTCCCCCATTCTTTCTCCGTGTCTCTCTATCATCTCTCCTTGCTCTATCATTTCGGCTAGTCCGCGGGAGAGAGAAGTCAGCCATGGAACGTGTGTTGGTGTGTGTGTGTGTGTGTGTGTGTGTGTGTGTGTGTGTGTGTGTGTGTGTGTGTGTGTGTGTGTGTGTGTGTGCCTGCCTCTGTGCTGCTGTCATGGATGCTTCAAGGTCAAGAGTGCTTAGCTGGATATTAAAGAGACAGATGGGTGTGCAGACCGAGTGGGATGGCAACGCAATGCAATTATAACCCATGCCCACTGTCCATCACACACACACACACACACACACACACACACACACACACACCACACACACACACACACACACACACACACACACACACACACACACAGCACAAGAGACAGCGAGACCAGAACAGGGAAAGTGCTTGAGAAATAGCGATCACCGCTGCTATCTCACAAACTCTGCGGAGACAATCTAATATCAGCATGAGCGTAAGTCCACAACAGTTAGAGCCTGCACGCACTTGTGTAACAAACAAGCCTGTGTGCATGTGTAGGCACACACACACACACACACACACACACACACACACACACACACACACACACACACACACACACACAACACGGCATAGCATGGCAACGGAGATTGTCTGATAGGAATTGTAATGGCTCATTAAAGCACCAAAGTGATCCCGTGGATGCTTCCAGGAGGAGGAAAACAGAGTGAAAGATTGA
Source organism: Ammodytes dubius (assembly GCA_026122265.1). NCBI lineage: Eukaryota > Metazoa > Chordata > Actinopteri > Uranoscopiformes > Ammodytidae > Ammodytes > Ammodytes dubius. The sequence continues at coordinate 22,758,598 of CM047525.1, forward strand.
TACAGTGATACAGCGTTGCTCCCTCCGCCCGCCCATTAGGGCTGATTTAGAGACACTGCCGAGTGCAACCGCAATAGGAAAAGAGGCTCCATAGTCTTTACATTTTTGATTCTTTGACTGCGGGAGAGAGCACGTGAAAAAGACAGTGTGTTTTCCTCCATCATAAGGTCTCACCCCTTTGTTCGTAATGACATGTAGGGGAGTGTGATGGTGCTGGCAACAGTTTGAGACACACTATGGTTCAAATCATGGATGTCTATACCCTGTATCAGTATGATTAAGTGTATTCTATGTTGTGGGATATGAATATGTTAGTTGTTGTGTTTTTGTCTTGCCTATTTTTTATTATCTGTATATGTTTCATTTTTAATCGTCTTACTTAAATATGTCATACTATATTTTTTATATTCTTGCATACTTTTAATTGCATTGAAATTGTAATAGGTTTCTGTTTGTGTATGCATTTTTGCTTTACAAATAAATTGCCTTGCCTTATGAATGGCGCAAGTTCATGATATGGCTGCGCATCAGTCAGTACGTTTAACTTGAAAATCAGAGAAAATCCATTTACTGCTTTAGTCTGGCTGAAACCAGACCTTAAAAAATGCATGTAAACATGTTAGTCTGGCTGAGATTGCACTAAATTACATTTCTTAAAACCGAAGCTAACACACCCAGATAATACGATTGGGAGCCCGATCCACTCCTGCATGTACACAGTCAATTGGCCTGTAACATGGCCCAGGCCTTGTAAAGCACTTTGAATTGCCTTGTGTCTGAATTGTGCTATATAAATAAACTTGCCTTTGCCTAGACACGACAACATGCTCAACAGTTTCCCGCCCTGGGCATTGACAAGGAAGCCATATATAGCAATCAATGTGCAACAGAAGATTAACAGCACAGGAAGAAGTAGTTTGCACGCACATAATGCACAGAGCTGTAAAGTTATCCGTAACACCACTCCACACGATACCAGTTGTTAACTGTTAAACACTCGCTAAAAATGTTGTGGATTGTTTGGTCTGTGATTTCATAGCTACACTGGAAAAGGGTCGGATTAAAGTAAAGGGGCATATTGCCACCTGCATAGTGGAGTTGCCATACTTTGGTCAGGTAAAAATCAGTTCCCCTATTTTGTGTGGATACTGGGACTAGGACAGTAGCCCATTTAAATGTGTAGTGGAGTAATAACCATGGCTCAACTGCGAGGAATCTTTGAAATATTTCTGAAACATGTTTGTCTAATTTTCCTCTGATGATGATCATAAATTGCATGTAACAGCAAACAAGACCATCAGTTCTATTTTTATGTTGTTTTTCTTAATGCCTTTGTCAGGGTTTACACTCACCCAGGAACAACAGCTGGTGTGGTACAAACGCACTACGGCTTTTGCCCATAGGGGATACAGGAATTAACACAAACTGAAAGATCCCTCGAAGCCACTTTAACTGTGCCTGTAGACACACTGATTGTGTGTGACAAACCCAGGCTGGAGTGAAATAGTAAGAAATGGCCTGGAAGAAATAGTTGCCATGATCAAGGCCGGGTGTGATTTTCCCAGATTGGATGTTATTCACTATCACTAATGGTATGCACTGTGTGTGGTGTGTAGTGTGGTGTGTTGTGTGTGTGTGTGTGTGTGTGTGTGTGTGTGTGTGTGTGTGTGTGTGTGTGTGTGTGTGTGTGTGTGTGTGTGGTGTGTGTGTGTGTGTGTTGTGTTGCGCAGTGAGGCCCACTCTCTGATCTCTGATTTGATTGTGTTCCCATATGATGTTTCACAGTGATGATAGCACATGCAAATACACCATCATTCTGCATTGGCTCTTTGTGTTTTCCTCAGCTGTATTCTCTGTTCATATGCACACTTATAGATTGTACTGCCTTATTTTGATACTAGCCTTCAGCTAATTACATTATTTTATTTTTTTAATACATATTTACATTACATATTAACATTACATTATGTATTTTACATATACATCTAAACCTAATTTTAAATATATTGATTTTAATGGTTCACCTGCTTTAATAATATAATAATAATTAATTTATTTGTGTGACATAATCAAATCAAATCAGTTTTTATTTTATAGACATTTGCCTCAGTGGGCTTTACATCCATACAATATGACACCCTGCCCTTACACCCTTAGCTCGGCTGAGAAAAAACTCCCAGTAAAAAATCCTTTACCGGGATTAAAAAAAAAATTGAAATCTAAGGGAGAGTCGATAGTCATGTGTTGGCTTGATTGCTACACCTAAATAACTACACCCAAAATTGGTTGTGTACTATTTTCTTTAGTAAAGGGTCTTGAGTACCTAGAAAAGCACTATATATCATGGATGTATTATTATTACAATCATGACACAATTTAACCATAACATGGGTTGTTGGTCAGGGCTAATAAGGACAGGATTATTTTGCCAGCTGCAAAGACTAGACAGTATTTTAGCACTTTAAGACTTTCCCAAATCCACTCCCAGTCCTTCCATACTTGGATTTTGAGTTCTCAGCACTGGATTACAGTCACTCTCAGCTCCTAAAATCCCTTCTGTCCTTGCCAAAAAAGCACAAGGACAAAGCAGGATGTATGATAGCCGTATTGTTAAGGTGCATTATTTAATTTATACAATATAGATAAAAAGAAAAAGAAAAAAAATTATATATCCACGTTAAAACATTTAAATAAGTGAAACATGAAAGGGTAAGAAAACACCTTAAAGCTGCATTGTGCATCTATATTCTTTACACATTAAAACTACTTAATAAGGCATTAGAATATCGAAGTTTTAACCACTTTGTTTATATCCTAATATCCTAAAATATCATTAGTGACGCCCCAAAACTATATAAATAATTAAAAAAAAATCAAGAAATGTTATGGTTGGTAATCATTATCCCATTGCACTGGGCCATGGAGCAAAACACACTCTTAAAGTTCTTAATTAGCTATTTTTAATGTCTGTAAAATACTTTTTTTTTTTTTAAAGTGACCATTATTTGTGTAACACCATATAATGTCGGTGTGCAATTCCTTTGTTAGCAGCATGGGCAAAGAGATAAAAGAGACACTGAGGAGAATACACACAAAGCAGCTGGTGCCTTTAGGTGGTGTGATGATCAATGTTAGAGTGTGCCTTTGAAGTGGCAAAACATTTCTTACTGACATCAGCCTTGATTTGGCCGTTGTATGGCTGATTTTAAATGCACACACACACACACACACACACACACACACACACACACACACACACACACACACACACACACACACACACACACACACACACACACAGTTTGTACATTCACATAAAAGACAGAAAAAAGGAGAATATATCTTAATGGTGCAATATCTGCATAACATTGTCTTGCTCCAAATGAGGTGTTGTTTAAAGCTTTAGTGCGTAACTTCTGTGCCCCCATGAGGAATTCTGAGTAATTACAACAACACTGTCGGTGCATCTACATGAGTTAAGCCATTGGTGATCGCACATGGATTGTATACCTTCTGCTGTACGTCCAGGTTTTTTCTTAGCAGTAGAATCAACGACTGAAACATTTCTTGGGCTCTTCTCGGGATTTTTTTCCGAGCTGATAACCCACGAACACACGTTGACCCCTCTGTCATTATTTACTCACGACCATATAGAAAGTCCACTGTTTTGTGGACTCCCACCGTGCTCCCGCTGACACACACACACACACACACACACACACACACACACCACACACACCACACACACAACACACACACCACACACACACACACACACACACACAACACACACCACAACACACACACACACACACACCACACACAACAACACACACACACACACAGGTCCACTGTTTGGGAGTCCCGCATGTGTCCACATCATGATTGTGTTGGTGTCTTGGTGGTTGGTGGGATGGAGCTATGCCTCACGCTGAGGCAATTGAGACAGGAAATGGGGGTCGCTGTGGGGTCAGGGCGCCTAAACTCAGCAATCTGAGGATTTTGTATTTCTCACACAATCCCTTACTCACACCCACCCACCCACACTGCTCCTGCTGTCCACACACACACACACACACACACAACACACACACACACACACACACACACACACACACACCACACACACACACACACACACACACACAATGAACGCACACACACACACATGAACACACACACACACACATGAACCCCACACACATGAGCGCACCACACACATGAACACACACACACACTCACACACATCCTTGTACTTCTGTCTCTGTGAGGACACTCATTGACATAATGCATTCCCTAGCCCCTTACCCTAACCTTAACCATCAAAACTAAATTCCTAACCCCAACCCTTACACTAACCCTAACATAAACCTAATTCATACCTGAACTTACAACCTAGTCTTAACCCTCAAAAAGGCCTTTGAAGAAGTGAAGACCTGGTAAAATGTCTTCACTTTTTAAAATGTCCTCACTCTGATTGGTTAGAAGCTAACACTGATCCTCACAAATACGCCTACATGAGGACACACACACACACACACACACACACACACACACACACACACACACACACACACACACACACACACCACAACACACACACCATGCCTCCTGGTCCTTTATCCCCTGGAGGTGAGAGTGTGATATCAACCAATCTGTTGCGACCACCCCCTTAACCCCAACAGTCTCCCCGCTACCACCCCCGGCCCTCACATCTCACGCCTAGTCTTACCCCACTGTCTTCTTTCAGACCAGTATAAGAAAAAGGTCCAAAATAAATATGTATGTGTTTTATTTTATCTAAACCTTGTCTGTTTGCATCTAATGGATTGGATTTATATAGCGCTTTTTAATCACTCAAAGCTCTTTACAGGGTTCCAGGTTCCATTCATTCACACACAGTCATGCCGGTGGTGGTAACTCAATAGGAGCCACAGCTGACGGAACGTGTGCTGCCATTCTAACGCCCCAACTACCACCTCAAACATACAGCAGTGACACACATTCACACCAGGCAAGGTGGGTGGAGTGTCTTGCCCAAGGACACAACAACCACGACACAAGTGGCAGGGCGGGATCGAACCGCCAACTCTTCGAACATTGGCCGACCCGCTCTTACCACCTGAGCCACAGTTGCATCTGTATATTTTTCCTATACAACCATTTTGAATGGCCATTATCTTAACTCAATCTTTTTGCAATAATCTGAACCAGAAAACTCAACTTCTAAGCACTTACATTTACTGAACTTTCCATATTCATATTGAATAATGTCAGTAATCAACTGGCAAAGTGTATTAAAATATGTACCCTCGTGCGTCGGGTGGCGTAGTGGATAGAGCGCGTAGCATATTGGCTCCGGCATTCGTTGCAGTGGTCGCGGGTTCGAATCCGACCCGTTGGCTACAGGTCATCCCCCCTCTCTCTCTCTCTCTGTGTCCCATTTCAGCTCTGTACTATCTAATAAAGCTTGAAAATGCCAAAAAATAATCTATAAAAAACTAAAAGTTGTACATATTCACCTGCAGTGTGTGGCCTTCAGTGAGCAAAGGAAAGATAATCAGCATACAGACTGCAGTTTGACCGATACGGGTATTTTAAATAAACTTAAATGGCCCCTAATTATCACTCAGTAAATTAAAATCAGTGGTAGGTGGGTGACTTTTAATATATCCATGTTTGCTTAGAGATAATAAGCAAACGCCAGTGGCCACAGATGAGCGATATCATAGTCACACACACACAGCGGTATGGCCCCCATGTCTCCGCTGTTTTCATTTTGGAAGTGAAATGTGCGGAAATTCATCTGACCAATGAGGCGATCTTTAAAAGGCTAAAAAGCTGTGACTACTTAGCCAGCGGGGGGGGGGGGGGGGGGGGGCAAGCAGCAGGGCTGAGAGGCATGGCATTCTCCGCTCTTCTTGAATATACACAGAGAATTCTACTGGTTATTTGTCGACTCTGCCACCAGCTTTGATTCTGACCGTTTGATTGGTTCTGCTAAAAAAAAAAAAAAAAAAAAAAAAAAAGCTAGAAAATAAAACATACAAAATAAAATAAAAATAGGTTGACTAAGTAGTTTCTGCAAAAGAGGTTGCTGTGAGATGCTGTAATGTAATACTTTTAGGATCAGTTAAGCCCATTTAAAGCTAAATAACCAACTTAGTTACCCATTTACTCATAATAGAAACACTTATACTGTCCTTCAATTTAACGCCTTGAAATTAGGATTGAATTATTAAATGTGACATTGAAATTAAGTTAAATTAAATAAATGTTTTATTTTTATTTTTTTTATCCAAGAATTTATAAATTGTGTCTGGTGATCATCATGTTGGCAGTGGACACTATGTTTGGATAACAGTCTAGGTTTAGTCTAACATCAGCCCAATAAATGTAGCCGCAAGCAAGTGTTTTTTAAAAGCTATAGTGCGTAACTTTTTTCATAATAAATGTATTGTCGTTATTCAAGCCATCGACCAAGCGAGTTGACACAAAACTCTCTCTGTATTTTCAGTATGGAAGCGTTTACAAAACTGGTGTCCCCCTGACACTGTCGTAGGAGCTCAGAAAATGCCAAATAAATATTTCAGTTGTTGATTCTACTACTAAGAGAAAACCTGGACGTACAGCAGAAGATATAAATCCATGCACTATCGCTGAAGGCTTACCTCATTTAAATGCATCGACAATGTTGTTGTAATTACTGTGAAATTCCTCATGGTCTGGGTGCACAGAAGCTACGCAATAGCTTTAACAGTAGTTTGAACATTTCTCTTCTAAGCATTTGGGTGAGGCAATGACACTAGCAGCGCAGAAGGGAGGAAGAAGATACAGTATGAAGTGAAGCTCTATTTGGACTTCAAACAGCGAGGGGAGGGGATGTGTGTGAGTATGTGTGTGTGCGTTAAATGTGTGTGTTGTGCGTTTGTGTGTGTGTTGTGTGTGTGTGTGTGTGTGTGTGTGTGTGTGTGTGGTGTGTGTGTGTGTGTGTGTGTGTGTTGTGTGTGTTGTGTGTGTTTGTGTGGTGTGGTGTGTGTGTGTGTGGTGTGTGTGTGTGTGTTGTGTGTGTGTGTGTGTGTATGTGTGGTGATGTGTGGCACGTGGGCCCCGCAATATGTCAGGAAGGGAGCGCTGTCCTGGCTACATTTCCTGCCCCCCCTCCCTCCCTCTCCCTCTCTCTCTCTCCTGGGAGTCCCACGCATGTTGCAACAATGTGGCAACACACTCCATCCCATTACCCCCTGAGGCTTTTTACCCTCAATCTGCACCAGTCGAGAGAAAGAAAAAATGACAACTTGACTGTATTGAACTTGTTTTTTCAAAGGGTTTCACAACGTTTCGCATTCCTAGAAAGTCTGGCAAAGGATGAGGGAATTAATAGCTTTACGTGTGTCTGTGGTGTGTGTGTGTGTGTGTGTGTGTGAGTGAGTGAGTGTGTGTGTGTGTGTGTGGGTGTGAGTGTGGTGAGTGAGTGATGTGAGTGATGGTGATGTGAGTGAGTGGTGTGTGATGTGAAGTGATGTGTGATGGTGAAGTGAGGTGATGAGTGAGTTGATCATATGGTATGTAGTGAGTGAGTATTGATGAGTGAGTGATAGCATTGTTCATGTTGTCATTGGTAGTGGTTATTGACAAAGTTTCTGATACAAAGACATCTTCAGTTATTTATTATACTCTGATCAAGCTCTCACGAACATCTCACATCATATACATCCCCATTTATTCTCTTAACACGTTGCATTCTTTATTTAAATGACTACTCCTCCCCATGGCTGAGACTGGTTTGAACCGCATAATTAAATGTACATTCTGAGTCGTACCTTGGCTATGTTTTCTTGCATCTTAGAAATAGATATGAAAAGACAAACAATATTCCTTTTCCTTTGCGACACTCTTAAAAATATTCTCTACTATGATTCCATTGTGATTTGAGGTTGCAATTTTATTGTGTTCCCTTGTTAACAGTAGAGTAAATGACTGTATCCTTTTTTTTGTGATACAATGCGTGTACTACAGCGGATGACAAAAGGGTGTTATTGTTCGAACAAAATACCAGCAAGACCATTCAAATGGCAAGATGTGATCAACAGAGCTAGGGACATGTGCATTCAAACCAATGGGGGTTTGTAGAGCACGCGGCCGGGCCAAGCTTGTGTTGGAGAGTTAGATGTCTATCTATAATCAATACAGCACAATCTGGCCTTATCTCCCCCGCTCTGATATGCTGCACAGACACTTTTCCACACCCTCCAATGTCCTCCGGCCGCCCGTCGCAATCTCAGAAACGCTGCTGACAGCAATTATGGATCGCCAGCATTTTTCCAATAAGCCCCACTATACAGCAAACAGTCTGCGGTCCAACATTTGGTAACATAACTTTTATTTTTATTTTTCAACAAGAAATAAGGGAAAGTGAATGCGTCTGAACTTCTGCTGCAATTTGCACTTTAGGTGTAACCCTAGGGTATACATTACAGGCTACAGCTCTATTCACTCTCCATCAACCATTAGTTTAACTAAGAATGATTCCTGCCTGTTCTCCCGCTGTGTGTGTGTCCCTGTTGAGATGCTCTCCTCACAACAGGCCTGTGACCTCTGAGGAGCGCTGCCCAAGGCTTCACAAGGAAAAATAATGCCTCACTACACACACACACACACACACACACACACACACACACACACACACACACACACACACACACACACACAGAAAATATCCCTCCTCCTTTTTGAGGGTGCTCCACACCCAACCTAACAAATGCACACACACACAACCCATCCATCCACCATACCTCTACTCCACTGTTGGGAATGCCATTACCCTTTCCACACACACACACACACACACACACACACACACACACACACAACCACACACACACACACACACACCACACACACACACACACACACACACACACACACACACACACACACACACACACACACACACACACCACACCACCACAACAACACACCACTCCTCTATGCCCTAGGGCCCACGGGGGCCAGTGATTTACAGATCCCATCCCCATATGGCCGGGCCTTTAAGGGAACGCCTGACAAGACAAGGATGTTTTTCTTGCATGTCATTTCACACTTCAGCCTCAGCCTATGCAGACTCACATGATCTCCATACAGCACTGACCCCAAACGTCATTCTGCATATGGCACCTGAGGCACAACCTGCCACTTTATGACAAGGAGAGGACATTTTTTCTTTATGCAAATGTCTGTTTACATGCCCTTTTATTATTTGGATAATAATGTATTTATTTTTTATTATTTTATTTTTTTTTTATATAGTTTGGTTACAAGGGTCTCTCCGGCTAAAAAATTGAGGGAATTATGGTGGTGCAATGGAACAATGGCATTGCTATGAAATGGATAGGAAGAAAGAAAGAAAGAAAGAAAGAAAAAAGAAAGAAAGAAAGAAAGAAAGAAAGAAAGAAAGAAAGAAAAGAAAGAAAGAAAGAAAGAAAGAAAGAAAGAAAGAAAGGAAAGAAAGAAAGGTGGGATAATAGAAATAGCATAAAGACATAAAGAAAGGCCTAGTGTAGAGTGTAGAGGGCTAGACAGAGAGAGAGAGAGAGAGAGAGAGAGAGAGAGAGAGAGAGAGAGAGAGAGAGAGGAGAGAGAGAGAGAGGAGAGAGAGGAGTGGTGTATGGAAGCGTCCCGCTGGAAGGCTCGCCACAGGCTACGTCTGACATCCCGGACTGATGAGATTACAGCGACATTTCTTCCCCCCTCTTCTTCTTCTGCTAACTTAAATTGCATTACCACCAGGATCTCATGTTAGGCAGATATCTCCATATTATACTCAAGGGATTTTAGGTTCATTTTTTTTGCTCCCTCTCCTCTCTCTCTCTCTCTCTCTCTCTCTCTCTCTCTCTCTCTCTCTCTCCTCTCTTAATCTCCTCTGTTCTCATCCATTCTCATTCACGCTCAAATCTTCTTTAGGCCTTTGCATGTATTATAACCGCTAGGCAAGAATGGATCCCATTTCAGAGACTGGGCAATATATCTGCCACCATATATCATGGTAATACAGTGGAGCGACACACACACACACCACACACACATGCGCATACGACACACTCATGCGCACACTCACACACACACACACACACACACACACACACACATCGACACATACGACCACATGTGCACACTCACGCGGACACACACACACACACACACAGTCGAGGCCCCAGTTAAGTAGACTTATGTTCAGGGTCACCACGCTATAGGTTGCGAGTGAACTTACGACATTTGATTAGACAACTATCCTTGCTATGGGGTGGAACTGTTAACACAAGGAACTAACCAAGAGGAGCAACACCTTTGAGGGGGTCAGAGATAATTAAAGATAAGCCATAATAATAAAAAAATAAAATAAAAAAAAGCAAATCCCAAACACAGACCGTGAACCATACTAGATTGGGGTCACCGGAGACATGTTTTTATGCCACAAATTTACATTCAACCTTTTGCATTTTCACCTTGACATTTAAGGTTAAGCGACAAATTAAGGGCGTAGAATTATTATTTTTTTTGTTCAGGCTGTTGTAAAAGGCTTATACCAAAGTCGGCACACTCTCGTTGGCAGTACTGCCTAGCCTTAATGGTCTCAATTAGTCTAAAAGTCACCGTGTGTGGGGGTAATAATTCACCCACTCTCCGGGCTTCATTTCCTTCAGATTCAAGTCAAGCATAGCACGGAAGGAAATGACACTTCAGGAGCTTTTAAAACCGTGATGAGGACAAGCGGGCGATCAAGGGGGCGGTAAATCAGGTGAGTGACAGTTGCCGGGGGGCGGATGCGGTTGCATGGCGACGACGGAGTCCTATAGTCAGTCGTCAGACAGACAGACAGACAGTCGCCATGGTGATGTGTTCATCAAAAGGTGACAGCTCTCCATCAGTGTATCAAGTCAAATGTAAAAGCCTTGGTCTGTGGCATACAAAACAACAAGTCATATTTGAAGTGGCCTACACTGCTACAAATCCATCAACGTTTAGCTCGGTTTGAAAGATGATTGTGTTTAGGGAGAGCATATGCATATACAGTAGATAGGGCTAGTGGTTTTGTCTTATATGTTAGGATTCACCCAATGCTTTTTATAGTGTTTTTGAGTGCCTCCAAAAAAACACTATATAAATCCTATCAATTATTATTAGTATTATTTTGAAAACTATCGGAAGAGCATTAGGACCAAAATAATTAAATCATGCGATTTGAGAAAAAAAAATAATATCAAGAATAAAGACAAAATACAACATGTAGAATAAACTGAACAGTTCAAGACTGCGGTAAAGATGGGACGGATATTGACAGATTGGAATTTCCGGGATCATAACTCATAAGCAAAACTTAATTAAAAACACAAATGACCCATGTTTACTGTCGCCATAATGCAGACAATGGGCTATAACTATTTTTTTTTACTGAAAGCAGACTTCCTATAATAGTGCGAATAGTGATGTATGTGACATTGCTCCTGCTTCATATACAGAGCAATGTTATTAGTGGAGCTTATAGGATGTCTGGTTTCAGTGAAATTGGAGGTTGTAGCCCATTGTCTGCCTTATATTGAATGGCAAGATGCATTGTGTTTGTGTAGCAAAAATATTCTTTGCAAAGTGGTTAGGAAAAAAACGTATTCCTCTCATTTTTTTCACTCCCTTTGCCTTATACACTTCCATATAAATCTGCTTGTGATGTCAGAAGTTTACATTTTTGACAGTTTCAATAATCAATCATCATATCAAATAATATACCTGAATAATAAAAGTTATATGTGCCTTTTAAACTGGGAAAGCATTTAGACCATATTGGTTCATTTCAGCGCATATGGAGGTCATTTCTTTTGGTGGGTTAACAGCCCTTTAAGGTAGATCGGTTTTCTACACCTGGGACACTTTAGCGAAAGCATTTATCAAACCTTTTTTCTGTTCCCTCTTGACCCCATTTTCTAGGCCCCAAAATTCTCATGACCCCAATTAGAGTTGTCAAGTTGTCACCGGATGGCACACTTTCTCTTAGAGTTTAGACAGAGCTAGAAAGTTAATGATAGTGAGACGCCGATTTATTTAACTTCATAATTGTGTTGGATTTAGTTTGGTGCTATCTTGGATTAATTGCCTTTTTCCCTTCGATTTTAAATGTTTTTTTTTTCTAATACATTTGAACACATCTGATGTTGTTATCTGTTTATGCAATGTTGTTTACTATATTTTATTGTTTTTGCAATTAGAATGAGTCTTCAAAAGACACATTAAGATCATGTTGATGTTAATTAATTTATGTTGTCAATTTTTTAAATATTTTTTTAACCTTTTATATATTGCAGTTAGTTATCAAAACAAGTAGAAACATAAAAACAAAAGTATTTGCAACAAAACGAATACATACAACAATATTAATAATACCACATACAATAATGATCAAGAAAAACGCTAAGGTAAAGAGAGAGGAAAATATGAGAGGGAAAGTGAAGAAAATAACAATTTGTTGTATCATCTTATCATGTATTTGTTGATTATGTTGTCTTCTGTGTGTGTGTTGTATGTGTGTGTGTGTGTCTTGCGTGCGTGCTGTGCGTGCGTGGTGCGTGCGTGCGTGTTGAAGAGGAAAGTTGTCTTGTCTTTGATAAACAAATGAATGACCATAAATGAAAAACAGAAGAAAGTAAAATGTCTATGACTTTGAATGGCCCCTGGGTTGACACATACAAATACACAAATATGTCTTAAAATCACTGACAGCCACATTAACATATTCATCTGCCCCAACACACACATTGTCCTATCCCACAAGGTTGAGCCATAATACAGCATTGCCTTTTAATTGTCCTTTACATAAGCCATTCAACCTTAATCTATGCACCTTAATGCTCTAAATCCTTTTTTATCAGTGAATTATGGTACCATAATCTCCTAAGTGTATAGAATATATACGTCAACTATTGGTGTCCTCTGCCTAATTTATTGTTGATTAAGCCTATTGAAACATGATGATAAACTATAGGGCTTGTGCCAGGCTGGCTAACGGCTAAATAGAGGCAGGTATCATTTGCACCCTGTTAAAAAAAAATAAAAAAAAAAGTTCCCTAGTAAGCCACTGGGGACAGGAGATCAGTGGTGACCTTGAGTTGCATCGGATTGGATAAAGATCTTTTCCATATTCATTGCAAGTCCGGAAACCATGACTTAACAATCATTAAAAAGCTTATAGATTTGGCATCCCTGGGCCAGCTCCATTTATCATGCAGCACTAGTGTTAATGGCTGCATACTCCACTTACATAATACCAACCATTGCCGCAATTTTTTTTCCATCCAGGGACCTACAATTACAATTACAGTAGTGCAACTTGCAATTATTACCTTTTCAAGACAGTACTAATTGTCCCCCTGTATTTTCTCCTATTTAATTACATGGGGAGGGGGGGGGGGGGGGGGGGCACAATTAATGAACAACACCACACTCTCAAATGCTGTTAATAACATGTGAACAATCAATGACCAAATGGATCGTTTAAAAGTTCATCCAAGAATCCAACACATTTTTTTTAAACCCCAAATGACTGTTTAATGTTTTCAAGGAAATCAATTTGCACCCTTAAAGTGATAGAGTTGATACAGTGGCTGAGGATGTACTGTATGCTGGTGTCTAATATGTATTTTTTTTAATCAGTGTCTGGGAAATGTAGCTATAGGCTAAAATTACTGCATGTACATTGTCTCAGCATGTGTGTGTGTGTGTGTGTGTGGAATATGTCAATACATTCTAATATTAAAAACATTTCCCTTCACATTCCCATATGGTTTGTTGTACAATTTCAAGCTTCCACGCGCTCACTGACGCACACCACGACCACTCACCACACCACACACACACACACTACCTCACACATCACTCACTCACACACACTCACTCACACATCACACACACACACACACACACACACACACAACACACACACACACCAACACACAACAACACACACCACACCACCCACACACCCACACACACAACACACACACACACTTAATTTTCTCTCACTCTCCCCATGACATGTGCATTTTGGACCTATTTATATTGACTGTTTTTGTAAGTTCATATTGAGTCCATTCATGTGTCTATGTTGATTTATTTATTGAACTGTATCGTATATATAGCCCTATGTTATGTGTGTGCTCTGCTATAAGAGGTTTCCATTAGCGGCTATTAAGCTTAGCATAGTCTTCTGTGTGGCTTTGAAACACTGCCAAAGGTGTGTGAGATTTTTGCTGCTAGCCTTAGTATGACCTTGTCTATTATAATGTTCATTCATTAATACTTTAGCTAGCATAGTGGCCTTCAAGGACCTTTCAGTTTGTGTTCATACTAGCAGCTCCTTTGGACAAAAGCGGTAGTGTTTTTACTACGCCAGCTGTTGTTCCAGGGTGAGTGTATACCCATGACAAAAGAATCAAGAAAAACTAATGAAAATTGCATTCTTTGCACTGATGTCTTGTTTGTTGTTACATGTATTTGACATCAGAGGAAAAATTAGACTGTTTCAGAAATATTTAAAAAAGTTCCTCGTAGTTACTTTATCAGCAGAAAACGTGATGGCACATTAGGTGTGTGTTTTGTATATTTGTTTACATAGTAAAAGTTAGCTACAACAACACACACACACACACACACACACACACACACAACGTACAGTACGTTATCCAACCAAACCTTAACCGTAGAGCATTGCCACATCACTTCTTCAAATAATTTTTTATTTATTTTAACATCGGGATACTGTATGTAACGGATTGGAAGGCAAAGACAAATGTGTTCTGCCAAAAAGGATCATCACTCAAAAAACGCCTGTTTGTGTCCTCTGCCATTTTATTTAGAGGACTTGTTGCAAAGAGACTTTGACAATTAACTTTGTCTGTTGTTGTTCATGATTTAGTACCATTAGATGACCTGATGATAACCTAGCAACCGGGACAACACAATGTCCTTGTGTGTTTGTGAGACAAAACTTTATTTTTTTTCCGACTGATTACAAAACAAATATTAAGTGTTTAATTTAATATAATGCAGAATGGATGTGGTAGCCCCCCAACTCTAAAATAGTACCTTTGTGACAATGAATAGCGGGTTTTGTAGAATACTAGGACTATAAGCAAGAATAATGGCAATGTCTTGCAATCTCTTTTGTAAGACAATAATCAATTTTATGAAAATTTTTATTTTTATTTTATTAATTCCTAAAGGAAGTGTATTTCATATGTTGAAATGCCCTTCTCAAAATATGTCTCTTCTCTTTTCCTTCTTAATTTTAGCAAGTTAACATATCCATAATGAAAAATCTGATAGTCTTATGAGAACCATGTGGCTTCAAACTATACACACAACCTGGTGGTGTTTTACTTTTTTGGAGACTTAACTTACAATATACAGATGAATAATAGTCACTGATGCCCCGATAAACAGTACATTTTTTTTATATTTTCAGTGCACTGGGAACAAAGGCTCTTTACCATAAACTCCACAACATTGTAAAAATAGCAACTTCCTTTCCTCTGCTTTCTTGCTGTACAGAACGTGCATACAAGTCTTGTACCTCACACACACACCACACACACACGCACACACACACACACACACACACGCACACACACACGCACGCACACACACACGCACACACACACACACACCACACCACACACCACACACCACACCAGCACACAACACACACACACGCACGCACACACACACACACACACACACACACACACACACACACACACACACACACACAACCACACACATTCAAACGAGAACAGATAGGGCATTTTTCTCTCTCTATTGCTTGTGAAAATGGAGCGTAGGACACTGTGGTTATTGTTGTGTTCTGTGTGTGTGTGTGTGTGTGTGTGTGTGTGTGTGTGTGTGTGTTGTTTTCTTCTTCTCCTCATTTATTCAAAGCGGTGAGCCAAGGCAGTAAGCTGGTGCCATCAATCTCAATCGGTCTGCAACTTCCTGGGCTGCTCTGATTGGCCGTAATGATCTCCGGATGTCACTCCACACACTGATATGTTTCTGTGTGTGTGACCCATCTGCTTCCCTATTCTGTTGGCTGTTTACCACAGACACACAGGCTGGGTTTACTCCCACGCTGCATTCACTACACACTAGAACACACAATGCTCTGTTATCATCATGCCCTACTATACATGTGTCTTTGTGTATGCATTGTTTCATATGGGATATCACTTACATTGGTGAATAATGGTTGTATTTATGGCGGAACACTGAAGCTAACATTGTTTTTTTCAAGCACTGGGTAATATTGAGATTTTTGGCTATTTTGAACCCTTACGTACCAGTAATTCTTTAATACTGGTAAAAACAATTGAACAAAAAAAGTTTATTCATTTAGGTGTTTATTTGACTAAACCTTGTCTTTCTGCATAACAAAACACAACATCTCAACTTCTAAAGCACTTACATCAACTAAACTTTCCATAATCATTCTTAGCACTATTCTGAAGGTTATCACATAAGGATTTGTTCATATATTCTTAATTGCCTCAGTTATGATACATTTTGTTCTTAAAAACATGGGTTGAAATGCATTTTAAACCAGAATGTTATATACTGATGAAAGCCCTATTACCTGCTTAACCTTTACATAGAATAACCTAATAACATATCCTATACATTTGTGTTCGGTGAGAAATATGAACTCATTTTGCATATACGAGAACATATACGAGAACATAACAGATGAATAATCTACGGCAATTACTCCACCATTGTCCAGGTTTTTTTTTTTCTGTATCTTTGTTTGATTATAATTTCCCCCTTTCATGTGTCCAGTATATTGTAGAGAGATGTCATATGAAGAAAAAAAATCATCTTTCTCATTCACATCGCCATTATCTCTGATACAGTATAGCCATCTGTAATTACGGCCCATTTTTCTTTTGACCACTGCAACGAAAGCCCCTCAAATTACACACACACACACACACACACAACACACACAGAGACAAACACACACACACACACACACACACACACACACACACACACACAAAAATGCTCATCCGCCTGTTGTCTGACAAAACCAAAGCAGACCCCGCGCGTAAGTCCGTCTAAGTGGCTTTTCCGAAGAGGATCAGATAGCAGTCGTGTTTGTGAGATTAGAGTGGGGGAGAGAGAGAAATGGGCAACACCGAAGAGAGAGCCAAATCTGTGTAAACTAAACCCCCTCCACAAGAACAAGAACACACACGTTTAGCTAGTGAGGGGAAGAAAAACTGTGTATAAGCACGGCAAAGGCATTAGTGGGACAGCAGCGTGCGGATCACGATAAGAATGCCACCAAGTCAGAGGATGATACCAATCTGTTTTGTCTGAGTTTTTTTTTTCTACTTGACATGGAGGAGTGGACAGTGTGGGGGCTGGATCACAGAGAGAGGGAGAGAGAGAGAGAGAGACACACACACAGAGAGAGACAGAGAAAATAATGCAGAAAGAAATACAGAGAAAATGCAAGAAAGTAAAAAACACACACACACACACAGAGACAGAGAGAGAGAGAGAGAGAGAGAGAGAGAGAGAGAGAGAGAGAAGAGAGAGAGAGAGAGAGAGAGAGAGAGAGAGAGAGAGAGAGAGAGAGAGAGAGAGAGAGAGAGAGAGAGAGAGAGAGAGAGAGACCATCAGCTTACACCTGCAGGAAGTGATCAGATTGGATGCTTTCAATGTCCATGTTAATGGGTGGAGGTTTGGGCCATATACCTGCAAGCATTTTCATGTATAGTGGTGTCCGCCGGAAATGCATCTGTTGGAAGACAAAGAAGAAGAAGTACTATAGAATAAATAACTAAATACATCTTCACCTCATCACTTGATACTGAATTGTGGAAAGACTTGAGGCAGTGGTGGATGATGCCATCTTTAGTAACTATAGCTTCTTGTCCTTGAAGGCCACCGTAGCTTCTGTAAATTATCCCAATGGGAGGGGTTAAAAAGGGATTGTCCGCATTCTAGAATTTCACAACAGTTGCCAACAATGTCTGATCCTTATCACTCAGTGCGGTTACATGGCACAACTAGATTGGATTATCACATATATCGAACAAGACACTCGAACGGACCGTGTCACTTGTCTGAGTATACATGGCCTTTCAGAAATCGGATAAATGTCCGATGCATGGCTGTCTCCTCTATGCTAGGTGGCGCTGTAGCCCTTTCAACCATGCTTTCAACAAGTGGTTTTAGAGCCATGTCCGGTTCCCTTCCGTCAATAACCCATGGTGTAGCCTATCATGCGCAGGCACACAAGCACAGAACGAGATGTCTGATATGCGATATCCGATCCCTGTATACATGCAGAGAGAATGCCGACAATGAACGACTTATCTAGGTGTTCTTATCCGACTTCTTTTGTCCGTTATTGTGCCGATTTGTGTCCGAAGTAGATCGGATAAAGGTGTTTACATGCAGTTTAAAAGTCCTGTTGAGGTCTTATTCGTTTAGTTACCCGATTATGAGTCTGCATGTAAACGCACTGACTGTTGCAAGGCTGCATTTTCCCTGTCGCCAAAAACTCTTAAGCTTTCAGGGATGTTAGTTTTCAGCAGAGACAGTGTTTGTTCTCATTACGGATGGAGCAATTGCCTCCCACACAAGGTCAGTCCCGAAATTCCCCCCCAAAAAATTCTTAAATTTCTGTCAAAATGGCATTTTTTTTAATTAGCTGACACACACACACACACACACACACACACACACACACACACGATCACTCACTCACTCACTCACTCACTCACTCACTCACTCACTCACTCACTCATCACTCACTCACTCACTCACTCACTCACTCACTCACACACACACACACACACACACAAGGAACACACCCCATATATCCCAGCTTGACAGCAGACTCCCTTAAAGGACATCTAGAGATCTCTTAAATATGGGCAGAAATATGACTGATTTTCTTTGGTTAAGAACAAGTGATAAAGTGCTTGTACCTACCAGCCTTAAAATAGAGCCGAATATGCATCACTCTAAGAATGTCTTGTGCCAGGCGGTGGGGACTGATTTTTTTTATCATCAAAATTCTTTGTGAAAAACGGAATTCTAAAAGGGCACAGATAGGCTACCTTTCATCACTCTTGTAAGTAAAAAAAAACACTGACAAAACTGAACAAGAATTTGCTCAAAGGAGGACATAACATTCAAATTACAGACACACAAACAAAATTTTTTGCGGTGGCCTTTTGAAAAACAAGGACGTCGCACCATGATTTGGGAGAAGAGAGCCCAGAAGTTTGCATCCTATTATTATAACCTATTAAGATATTTTACATTTCTGTTTTTTGGGTAAAACTATATTAAAAAGCTTAATTATTAACATTAGATGCATTACTGTACTGTATAGGGGTCTGAGGAATGTGCTTGTCTTGTCCAACATATTGAAAATGCATGTTCTGTGTAAAAAGAAAAACACCTTCGAGTTCCCATAGCTGAGAGCTTGAGTAACGTTCTTGCGGTGTGCTAGTTAAACAAAAACAAACACAACTAACACACACACACACACACACACACACACACACAACACACATACACACACAACACACACACACACACACAAGTATGTGTTGACGAGTGTGTGTGTTTGTAGAACAGTGGGGGTGAATTGCGGGGGGGCTTCTGATGATGAAAGTGCTGAGAAGTCTTTGCTCAGCAGGTAAGGGAATGTGTTTGGTAAGCTTGGAGGATTCTCAATCCACTTTATATACAAAGAAAACCCTGGATATTTAGAATATAACTCCAACACCATATGGAAAGCACTGGGAGGGAATTCTTAACGAAAGAAGTGAGAGAGAGACAAACAGAGAGAGAGAGGGGAGAGAAAGAGAGAGAGAAAGAGAGAGAACAATAATAATGCAGAAAAAATATAGAGAAAAATGCAAGAAAGTAAACCACACACACACACACACACACACACACACACTCACACTCACAAACAAACCAAAGCAAACAACCCCAAGACATCTATCCGAAAACCCGCATTCCCTGTGTGGATTTATTAATGTTAACAAACACTCTCCTTTGTATATGCATAGAAAAACAGTGTTCCAGGGTATGTGCTATTCAAAGAGCCTATTGGGTCCCAGGACAGCCCTTCCTTTCCTGTGATGTGCTGTGGTATAGCACTATATGACAGTGGACATATGACTGAGTCAATGGGCTGACATAGACAGAATACTGTAGCGCACAACAAAGGACACACAGGGTTGACACATGCCTGTGTGTGTGTGTGTGTGTGTGTGTGTGTGTGTGTGTGTGTGTGTGTGTGTGTGTGTGTGTGTGTGTGTGTGTGTGTGTGTGTGTGTGTGTGTGTGTGTGTGTGTGTGTTGTGTGTCGTTCGTTCGGGGCACACAAACATGACACATCGCGCGGTCCCGTGACTGTTTTATAATTCATCAGATCTCACCCCGAGAAATGAAACAGCGGTTCCCTGTCAAGAGCATTTAATCTGGGGGGGAGGGTGGGGGGGGGCGATGCAAGTGAAGATGTCAACAATATGTCAACAATATGTCAGCGATGTACGTCAAAGGCTCGTTTGAAAAACACCTACGCGGTTAAGTGACAGTGAGGGTGGCTCAAATGATACGTGTGTTGTCTATTTTTAAAGCTATAGTGCGTAACTTTTAAGTGTAAATGAAGGTTGGGTACATAGAAGCCATTTGTAAATGAGTTGACACAAAGTTGATAGAGCCTATCAGTTCGACAAAACGGCCCTCTGTATTTCTCAGTATGGTAGCGTTGAAAGACCTATCCAGGTTAAGTGACAGAGGGTGGTAAAATGATATGTGAGTTGTCTATTTTCAAGCTATGGTGCGTAACTTTGTAAATGAAGGTTGGGTATATCCAAGCCATGGCCAGACGAGTAGACACAAAGTTGATGGAGCCTATCAGCTCACAAACTCTCCTGTATTCTAGCAGCGTTATTAAACTGTTGACCCCCTGACACTGGCACAGAGTTCAGCAGTTGTTGATTCTACTGCTAAGGAAAAACCTGGACGTACAGCAGGAGGTATAAAATCCATGTGCGATTAACCGAAGGCTTTACTCATGAAGATGCACTGAAATGTTGTCATTTATCGGAATTCCTCATAAGGCAACTGAAGTTACGCACTATAGCTTTAGTGACGGACATAACGATACACGTGCTGTCTATTTTTAAACTCACACTCTTTACGTCACATGGGTATTTCAGTGTTAGCCTTTGGATTTGCCCCTTTCTTTCTCCAAATGAAATTCAGGTATCAGGTTAGGACACTTTCTCCACTCAAATGGGAAATATGAACTGGCTACCACACTGCCCTGAGCGTGTGTGTGTGTGGTTGTGTGTGTGTGTGTGTGTGTGTGTGTGTGTGTGTGTGTGTGTGTGTGTGTGTGTGTGTGTGTGTGTGTGTGTGTGTGTGTGTGTGTGTGTGTGTGTGTGTGTGTGTGTGTCTAACACTGTCCACAGAAGGATGGACTCAGCAGTGTTTAGATAATTTGCTTTTCTGGTCAATGGGCCTCTGCGGTCCCTTCTTCGCTATCCTTTGGCATAAAGGGGATCACAGAACAGCCGGCCTGGTCAACATTTACCTTCTGTCTACAGTTTATATACTGACATCACGCCACATGAAAGGCGGCATTTAAAGCTGCAGTGTGTAGAATTTATTGGAATCTATTCAGAGCAGTCTTGTTTGATATGGAATAATGATTCTTTTAATTTTCTTAGAATGAGCCTTTTTATATCTACATAGGAGCGGGTCAGGTAACCGCCATTTTGCACTGCCATGTTTAAATACATCTTCAATCATACTGATGTTGTGGAAAGACTTGCAGTGGTGGATGATGCCATCTTTAGTAACTAGCTTCTTGTCCTAGTAGGCCACCGTAGCTTCTGTAATTATTCGAAAGGGATGGGGTTAGCAAGGGAGCGTTTCAATCTAGAACTTTCACCACTTGATGCCACAAAGTATTCAGATAGTACACACTGCTCCTTTAAAGCTCAATAATTTTCACAACCCCATTTGCAAACAAGTAATTCATTGTGTTGCTTGGAACAAAATAGCTGTTTGCTCAACTTTATCAACTTTATCATATTCACCTTCACAAACAACTTAATCTCAAACTTATTTCTGATTGCTACACAATAAATCGAGGTGAGAAAATATAATCATGCATAATAACCGGCGTTGGCAAATAATGAAAAACACAATTAAGGCTTTGGTTAGCAGCTATGAGCTAACAAATGGCTGTTGGGAGAAATGTGTGTGTTGCTTATATTAATTTCTTACAGTCACATGAAAATAGTCACTGTTATAAAAACATACATTCTTATTCTTGCCATCTAAATATTGAATCTATTTAAAAACATCTACAATTTCTTCCTCCGATCAACAGTTTAAATAATTAACTGTCCTTTGAGTATGACAAATGTGACAGCAATTAACAGTAACGTTGCTAAGTTAATATATTAATAACTTGCTCTTAACTCCTGGATGGATAAATATACCGAACATTGTTTCCGAGTCTTTCCAATGTATTTATCAAATGGTAATGAAACATTTTGACAAGTTACATCACAGGTCAAACCTCGGTGTCGTGTTTGTATGGAGTGAACATAATGGAAGAAAAGAAAGACATAACCGTCTTGAGAGCCTTTTTCTAAAGCTGAGATTGAGTGGTATTACCCTTTAACCTTAACTGTCCATGTACTGTTTCTATGCCAACAGTGGTCTTTTAGCCCTCGCTGGCTTTCAAGTGGCTGTGTGTGTGTGTGTGTGTGTGTGTGTGTGTGTGTGTGTGTGTGTGTGTGTGTGTGTGTGTGTGTGTGTGTGTGTGTGTGTGCCGCTGCACTGTTCTGCCCAGCAAATTACTATTTACTGCAGTGAATATTTTCATACACACTACATGGCTGACAGTATGTGGATGACCGACATTACAATCCATATGCAGTTGTTGATCCTCTGCTCTTAGATCTAAACTCTTCAATAGATTGTGGAATCTACTCTGTGTTTATGTATAAAAATAAGTGTTAATACACAGCCTAGGCGCTGTAAACAGCATTTGCTAGCTACAAACCGCACTAATTTAATACAGTATTCACTGTATGTTACAACAAAAATAGCTGTTTAACTTTCTTCTATGGCATTTGCAACAGAGCATATGTTACCAGCAGCCTTACTTTTAAGAAAAGTTTTTACTTTGGAGCAGGCCACCTTGTGTTAAACACAATTGAGGCCATTTAATAATATATTTAAAGGATTGAGTTGAGCTCCCAGCCACAGAGTCATATTTCCACACACCGCTCTATAGCTCTCCTTAACTTAATGGTCATCCAGAACAAGTGTGTCACTTAAACAAATGCTCTGCTTTTGCTCAATACGCAATTAACCTATATGGCTAGGATGGAAGTTTTTCAGACATCGAGAGGCCAGGCCGGGCCGAGTGAATATCTAAAAATGGCAATATTATACTGGTGCGGAAATCAATCCCTCTTCTCTGCATTGATTCCATTAAAAGCCTTTTTGGGGAGATTGATTACACTGAAAGGCTTGGCCTCCGCTTTGGATTACAGACGGCACACACACACACACACACACACACACACACACACACACACACACACACACACACACACAACACACACACACACACACACACACACACACACACACACACACACACACACACACACACACACACACACACACACACACACACACACACCACACACACACACACACACACACACACACACACACACCACACAAACACACACACACACACACACGCGCAAAAACACAGAGTCCCAATCTCATTTTTTACAGTCCAAAGATATGGGCGTTCATTCTATTATACTACAAGGTGCAAAGCCTTCGAGTCTGAGTTTGGGAGACCACCTTTTTTCCCTTAGAATATGTAGAGATAGGTAGAGTATTCATTTGACTATTGGGTATTGGCCCTGCTTTCACTAAGATAAGCCTTATCAACCCTTGTCGTTTCCCCTTTCAAGATCTGTTTTCTGATCTCGAAATGCACGCCTCAAGAAATCTGAAAACAACTCGGAAAAAAAGTTATTCAACCACCCCTGTCGAGCTGCTGTTTTATTACAAGCGATGGTGATAATACACACTGTTATTTAAAGGTGCAATATGTATTTTTTGGGGTGGGGATTTGTTTACATTACCAGAGCCTGCTGTTAGTGTACATAACATACTTCTTAGTATTAAAATTATTCCTATCTCATAAATCAAAACTAAATTATTTTGAGGAACCTGGAACCAAAACGTAAGACTAGAATATGTTCGTAAACCAAACTTATGAGCCCTGCTGCGTAGACAACAACAGTGAAACAGTAACTTTTCAGGAAGCTTTCTAACTTCAAACAGTTGTTCCAGGGATCACATTTTCACTGTGAAAGTAGTTTATTTATTCATTTATGAGAATATACCTTTGAAAAATGTTTCACTTCCCTGACCCACCTAAAGTTACACACTGAACCTTTAAGTGCAGTGGGACGCTCTTGTGTGCACCTGGATTGTTTTATGTAAACGTAACTCTACTTTAAGTGCAGTTCGCAGTAGCTCAGAAGTCTAAAAACAAAAGAAAAACCCAATAAATTGCCTATAGATTTCTGTTTACGCCGTAGCTCTCAACACCTCAGCCTGATCTGTGTAATGGAATATTTATCAGTCAAGTGAACAGCAAATGAAATGTTACCCGTAGCAACGGAATGCATAAAACATTCTGCTATTTCCTTGTGTTTGTATATCGACCAGTGAAATGATCAAGAATATTAAGGCTTGTGTGTGTGTGTGTGTGTGTGTGTGTGTGTGTGTGTGTGTGTGTGTGTGTGTGTGTGTGTTGTGTGTGTGTGTGTGTGTGTGTTGTTAGTGTATGTGTGTGTGTGTTTGTGCGGCGTACATGCGTTTGTGTGTGTGTGTTGCGTGCATGTGTGTGTGCGTGTGTGTGTGTTTGGTGCATGTGTGTTGTGCGTTTGGCGTGCATGTGGTGTGCGTGTGTGTGTGTTTGCGTGCATGTGTGTGTGCGTTGGCGTGATGTGTGTGTGGTGTGTGTGTGAGGGGGAAACCTTACTCAGCGCCTTTTACAGTGTGTGGGAAGCCATCTTAAACTGTGGGCCAGTGTCCTTGCTGCCGGCCCCTCGCTGTATATGATTCATTTATCTGTCACACACCTTTCTGCTGAGCACAGCACTATCTGCTGTGGTTTGGGATGTTTATGAATATATCCACAAAATGATATGAAAGGCAATAACCACTTCAACAAGATCCGGGTTTTTATTCCGCTGAAAAAAATCGATCAAATAATGTCTCTCGGAATTGCATTTCTCTCACTCTGGAGTGGTTTAATATCGTGTGAAGTTCACGAGGGTTTCAGCTCTGTGTGTGTGTGTGTGTGTGTGTGTGTGTGTGTGTGTGTGTGTGTGTGTGTGTGTGTGTGTGTGTGTGTGTGTGTGTGTTGTGTGTGGTGTGTGTGTGTGTGTGTGTGTGTGTGTGTGTGTGTGTGTGTGTGTGTGTGTGTGTGTGTGTGTGTCTGTGACTCTGTGTGTTTAAAAGGGAAGGGAAAGACAGCTTGGTTTTTTGCATATGGCTGCCGTGACCTTTTCCCTGGTCTGATGCGCTGCTTAATGCGTTATTTTGGCAGACTTTAGGTGTTGTTGCCGAATAGATAAGCTCGCCCCGTCCTGAAACCCTGCCCCCCTGTGAGGGTCTGGCGTATCACTACCAGGCTTGCATTTTAAAAGGTTACTATATTGTTGGGACTGTGGAGCCCATATTGAGCCTTCCACATTGCCCCAGGCTATGCTCCGACCTAGGACAGTTTTCGGTTTCAAAAAGTCAAGGTTTCAAAACCAGTATTATTCTTTTTGGTCATCCTGTTAAAAGGTATTAGCAATCAAACACACACACACACACACGCAGGCATGCACGCACACACACACACACACACACACACACACACACACACAACACAAAGGCATTAAGAAAAACTATATTAAAATAGAATTATTTGCACTGATGATCTCGTTTGCTGTTACATGTAATCCATGATCATCAGAGGAAAAATTAGACCTTCAGAAATATTTAAAAGTTCCTCGTAGCACCTTTAAGATTATCATACCTTCAGAATGCCCATTATGACCACTTCTCATGGTCATCCTTCTCTGGCATCTACCAATAGGATGTAGTTCATGCACTTAATGGGAGATATGTTCAGTATGTGATAGGTGGGCACAGCATTTATGAATAGTGCCTGGACAGAAAAATCAAAAAGGTATTCTACAGTGCCTTGACGTCTGTCTAAACCAATTGTATGACTCCGGTATGGCCTTAAAACATATTTCCCATTACCGTAAATGTCAAAACAATGTCTTGTGATCCTTTTTATTTGTGTTTGTGCCTTTTGTGTTCATCTATTTCATGTAAAAATGCTTCTTGAGGATAGAAAGAATGAGAGAAATCCTTCGCAGCGAGGACATTTAGCCTTTTCTGCCTTTCTACAAAAAGTTGTTGGAGGAAGGTGGGATCAGAGAATGTCACCTTGCTATTCAGTATTCAGTCTGCTTTGACAACACATACTGCTTGTAAATGTCACTGTACTTTGAGTCAAATCTTGATAAATAGAATGGAATAGAATAGAATGCTTTTAATGTCCTTGTATCAATAATAATGCACAACTTCTAAAAGGTGCCACGTGTTAAAAACAAATTCATGCATGCATTCCATATGGTATTAATAAATAAATAAATAAATAAATAAATAAATAAATAAATAAATAAATAAATAAATAAATAAATAAATAAATAAATAAATAAATAAATAAATAAATACATAAATAAATACATAAATACATAAATACATAAATACATAAATAAATAAATAAATAAATAAATAAATAAATAAATAAATAAATAAATAAATAAATAAATTCAAGTAGAAGTTAAAAACTGCAAAACACTTCACATTAAAGTATTGCACAATGGTGTTATAGTTATCCCCATAAGGTTATACCATTCAATGTGTATGTTTAGAAATACAATACATTAATATGACTGCAGAAATACTGCTGAAAACAAACAGAAAAGTACAAGGAAAATATACAAACAGCCACATGTTTAAATCCTCTCACATAATTCTAACACTCAAACACAGCTTTTAACCATATATAGTACTGGCTTGATTTTACCATTATGATGTATTGTTCACAGTGCTGCCGGTTGTCTGTTTTTTTTTACCTATGAGACATTCTTTTTCTTTTTTTGCTATCTAGCGGTCCTTGTGTTGTCACTTGTTTGGTTGCGTTTCCCTTTCCTTAATTGGAATGTTCTGCCACACTGCAGCACACTCGAAGAACTTGACAGTGCGTCTGTGTGTGTCTGGCTTTTGCTTGAACCCAACATGTCACTAACTACGTCTCAGTAGAAGGTGTGATTGCTTTCTAGTGTTTTAGAATAACAAGTTTCGGCAGTACATACGGGTGGTGAATGGTTGTCTATCCCATCTTATCCGTGTGTAGCCAACACGTCCAACAAATATATGCTAAAAACAGCTGTGCACATGACCTCAATATTTCCCTCAACCTAAAATGTCATGTTCAAATGTTTTCAAGTGTATCGGGATATAACAGGCAAACTCCTATAATTGGAAAAAGTTTGTGTTAGTGGTTATTGTTCTGGCAAATAAACAGGCAATTGAGAGAGCCCTTTCTGATGCAATGCTGAGCTAATATGAGGTTTCAACAGTGTGTGTTCGGCTAATCAAGTGAGTATTTTCCTGTGTTTTGAGAAAGTGTCCACTATCATTTACATTGAATTCACTTTTGGTGATTGGATTGAAAAAGTTTTTGTTTGTTATTGTTTCTCCTGTTCTAACAGTTCATTGAGAAATCCCTTTCTGATACAATTCCAAACTAAGTGACATGGGGGGAGGGGGGAGGGGGATATCCAGTCTTTATTTTGTGCTAAAATGTATTTCAAAAAAACTAAAGTTTCAGAAGTGCGACTTTGTCAAATATAGCGAGTATTTACTAAAACGTCCTGTGTTTTTAGTGTGGAACTCAATAGTTGTGCTTCCACAGTCAGTGTTGGCATGTTGAGCCATGGTAAAGGCATGTTTCTTTCAATTGTATCAAAATATAACACTCACACTCCTATAATTGGATTGAAAATAGTTTTTGTTTGCGATTATAGGTTCCTCATAATACTTTGGCCATTGACAAGTCTTTTTATTTTTTAACCATAGTCATATTTGAATGATAGTATGCCATTTTTACAGAGAACAATCACTGTGGAATGGTTTACCCCATCACTTATAGTGCAACTTAGACATATAGTTATACGTTGCTGGTGTTACTGCTTCACGATGCAAACTGCTGAGGCTCTGAGTTAAAAGGTTAGAATGAGAAATGTGTTCAAAATTAGATATGACATTAGGGGGATGCACGGTTTTTAATGTTGCAAGAAGTTGGTTTCAACTCACAAAGGCGAAAGGAACACACACACACACACAAACACACACAGACCCCCCACCCCCCCACACACACACACACAAACACACACAAACCCACTCTCTCTAACACACACACACACAAACACACACACACACACTCACTCGCACACCCACACACACACACAAACACAAACACACACACACACACACACACACACACGCACACACCCACTGGACATACTGTATACACATGCCTACCTACTATTCCACAGAGCCATGACTAAGCCTTGCTAGATTGCCCCATTCCCTGTTGGCATATAGTGCAGCAGCTTTTGGGAACATCGGTGCCTTGACTTGCCTTGTCGTGTGTGGCTGTGTGCTATAGCCAGTGTTGTGTGCTTGTGTGTGTGTGTGTGTGTGTGTGTGTGCTTGTGTGAGTGTGTGTGTGTGTGTCCTGGGGGGTTTCGAGTCACAGGGCTTAGGCACACACACACACACAAAACACACACACACACACACACACACACACACACACACACACACACAGTCATGCTGGTTCATTAGGTCACTCCAACCAGCTCTCTTGCTCCGGGGGAACTTTATAAGGCCTGTCCAGTCTGCATTACCATATGGCTTTCCTCTTGGTTATATGCTGCTGCCATGAAATATGAATCCACAATACAAAGACTCCTAGTGCCCCCAACGCGCTCAGAAGTGACACAAGCCCAGTCGGACATTGCGAAGAGAACTCCGGGGGGGCACACAGTAGATGGTGCAAACATGACATCATGCTTGATAATGTTTGAAAGTTGTTTTTTTTGTATTGTGACTTGAGTCCGCATTGTTTACCATAGAACAGTGTCAATCTACATTATTTTCAACTATTGAAATGCACAGCTTTTAGCAAACTACCATTTTTACACTGGTAGAAATTGAACTACAGCAAAGTTACCCTATATATAAGCAGCGGGATATAGTTTGGTTTACTAAAGCTAATTTTAAAAAGTAGTTAATATTACATTGTAAAAAAAAAAAAAAAGTATATAGGCTATAATTGACATTTTACTTACTTTATGGCATATGAAATTCTATTACATTATTACAAATAAAAACTGAAAAATATGAGTTCCTTGCAAAAAAACTAAAAAGTGTACATTTTTTAGACAGGTCATACATTAATTAAAAATATTTCATTTTAAAATCATCTGGGGCTCGTCAATGTGGGTTCAATCAGTGAAGCAATAGACCAATACAAATAAAAATGAATTCTGCTTGTGTTGTTTCAGTAGTTAACTACAAAAAAAATGCCCAAAACATATTGTACTACCATCAATCTACTGCACAATGTAGCTGAACCACTAGACTAATTCCATGGAGTTCACTTTACCCCAACTCTGGACACTATCATATTGTGGATGTACTGTAGTTCTTGCTGTGAGACTAGAATCCAGGAGAGAAAAAAAAATCTTCAACTCCCTAATTGTCCCAGTCTCTTTCTCCACCCACACTCTCAATTAGTGCAAATAAAATCTTCCCCTTGTTAAAAAACACTTCACAAAACTGCAGACGCCATTTGACTTGACATTGTGGCAGGAATTAGGCTTTTCAAATGCAGGTGAAGATGCTTTAAGGATGGGTTTTTATTCCTTTAAGTCCCTGAGGGGCATTTACCAAAGGGAGATGAACACACACTGAGGAGACAGCCAAGGGGTTACCGTGATGAAGTGGCCAAGATTCAGCTACAGGTGTACAGTGGCCTACATTAAAGAAAATACTCAATACAGCTCTTATCTCGCTCTCTCTCCCCCTCCCCTTTCCCCTCCCTCCCTCCCTCCCTCTCTCTCTCTCTCTTTCTCTCTCTCTATATCTCTCTCTCTCTCTCTCCCTCTCTCGCTCTCCCTCTCTCTCTCTCACATTATATTGCTGGCATATAAATATATAGAATTTGCCAGAACATCCCAGATTGGTTTCTTTCACACATTTTCTGTACGCATTTAATGTGCCAGCTCTGGTGTTGTATAGTAGCACTGCCTAATTAAACATATCGACATACATCCATTATATATGATGTTGTTATACAGAAAAAAATCACACTAGAAATTATTTTAGTCACCAACGGTTCTAGTGTACATTATGTTGAAATTGGCTCAATTTGATTTTTTTTATTGTTCATATTTTAAAAATATACAAAAAAACAAACACAGTATAGACCAGAATAGTATGTGTTATGTTGAAATTGGCTTGATTTGATTTCTATATTGTTATTTATGTTTGAATTTAATGTAATTGCATACGTTTCAATCATTAAGAATTGTTCGAAACATAGGGCTAATACATTCATTTCATGTATATCAATATGTTTAATCAAATCAAGCCAATTTCAACATAACACATAATATTCTATATATTTATATTCCAGCAATATATTTTAAAATGGAAAGCATGTCTGTTGTACACTGGCAATGAATAAGGAGACCTAAAATTGCCTGTGTATTGGAATGCATCTTCTTACAAAAAAAAGAAAAAAGAAAAAAAAAATGTTTTAACTGTATCAGTATCTGTGTATCTGAGAAAATTGTGTATTGTATTGAATTGAATTGAATTGAATTGAATTGAATTGAATTGAATTGAATTGAATTGAATTGAATTGAAAAAGGTTTTATTTCGAACAAGTAAACAATAAAAAACAAAAAAGCAATAATAAACAATAAAATAAATTAAACAAGTGGACAGTTACATTAAAGTAATATTTACACACAGTGAAAACCACAAATGAAAATAAACTGTCTTGCACTTGCTTTACCTGTTCGAAAAGGGGTGAGAAGAAGAAAACTTATTTAATCTCACCCCTTCTCCCTGATTTATATATCTATAATGACTATTGGCTTCCTTATTAATGATATAATAATAATCGAGAAAAAATAGTACATATTAATATATATTAATTTTCAATATGATACAATTAGTTACCAATTGCACATTTATCTAATAATATTGTTGGATTTATCTAATAATATTGTCAAGTAATCTTATAATAATATCTAATTAAACATTCAATATTATATAAATACCATCAAATATATACAAATATACATACATGTAAACATATACACTATGTTAAACACCTTCTTCATCCCTGTACCTTGTGAAAATAAATTCTTTGTATTTTATTTTAAACTGGTTAATGTTTGGACATTCCTTGATCTCCCCACTCAAACTGTTCCATAGTCTCACACCACATATTGAAATGCAAAACGTTTTCCTGGTTGTACGGACGCTGTTCACTTTGAAATTAAATGTTCCCCTTAAATTATACCCCCCCTCACGATCATTGAATAATTTTTGTATGTTTAAGGGTAATATGTTGATTCTAGCCTTAAACATTATCTGTGCAGTTTAAATTCCACCAGATGTGTGAATTTTAATAATTTTGACCGTATGAATAATGGGTTAGTGTGATCCAGATATCTCACATTGTGAATAATGCGGATTGCTTTTTTTTGAAGAATAGTGAGTGAACGTAATGATGTTTTGTACGTGTTGCCCCAGACTTCTGTACAGTAACTGAGGTATGGTAAGACTAGTGAACAGTAGAGAATACGGAGTGATTTATGATCTAGAACCTGTTTTACTTTGTTTAATACATAAATGCTTCTTGATAGTTTTGATTGTACGTGTGTAATATGTGATTTCCAACTTAATCTCTCATCTATTATA